>JAASFQ010000699.1:0-16121 GCA_023333845.1 Globisporangium polare | reverse complement strand
GATCGTCGTCGACACGCCGACCGGCCCAGCCGTGATCGAAGTGCCAATTGAGTCGGACACCCCTGTCGTGACTCCCGCGCCAGACAACAGTTGGATGACCAAGGACGAGTTCAAGCAGCGACTGGACTCCTACTTTGATGAGCAGACGAAGAGCCTTGAGCTCTCGGTTGCACAGGCGGATGCTGAAACTGCCGCCGTCGCTGCCAAGATCAAGGTCCTCGACGAGTGTATTGCGCAAGCTGCGGACAAGGTATGTGCTGGTGGTCTGTTGGTGTGATGGTACTGGCGCAAGGATTGTATCTAAATCGTGAGTGTGTGTGCTTGTTGTGTGTCTTGTAGTTTGGCTGGTACGGCGCGTACGAGGATGCGCCTCACTTCACCAACGCCGTCGACTGGGTCTCCAACGTGTGCACGGTGGGAAACTAAGTCATTGACTAGACATCCTTCCGCACTCGCAGCGGAACGAGCGCACTCCGGCAGAGAAGATGTGAAGAGTGTGAGGAACCAAGAGTTCCCCTTCGAACGAGCGAAAGGAAAGCGAAGAAACCCCCACGTGCGAGAAATTGAAAGTGTCTCCGTCTGTATATCTCTACATTCTACGTAAGTCTGCATACTGTTCATACATACCGTGTAATCGAAAGCTTCATTGAGATGTTCGCATTCGTCATTGCATCCGCGCTCGTATTGCATTCTCAGCGTCCTTGAGACTTCAAGAGGTTGTCTGTCTGCTTCGGAGATCCGACTCAGGTGATGTATCCATTCAGGATGCAAAACAACCTCGCATTAGAGTGCTGGCGGCTGGAGCCATGCTCCGAGCCACAAGCAGCGCATTTCGTTCGCGCTCTCCATGCTGCACCATTCGATCGCTTCCTGTGAGTTGTCATTGTCGGAAAATGTCGAGAACTCAGCCGATATTTCTCCGGTTTGCGTCCTTTCAGAACAACGCACTCCGATGCGATCTTCTTCGCCACTGGTGGAGTGGTGTGGCTTCCTGCACGAGCGGGTGGATGGACTGGCCCTTCCGAGCAAATGCGAGCCGTCGACTTCGCAATCCTCCTGTCCGCACACGGCGGGTCGGAGAGGCGAAAATCCACGCCGACCGTTTGGAGATGTCGGGCGATCCTTCGAGCAACTCCTGAAGAGCTCATCTGCGCTTCGAGACTTCCTTTCGACTCGGTGCCTTCAAGCCCCCATCACACGAGAAGAAAGCAGCACCGCCAGATAACCACGTGCTTGCCTGCCACGAGGCTCCCTACGCTGGCGCGTACAGGAGCAAGAATGTCGATGGGACGAGCGAGACGCTGCCGTCCACCCATATCCACCCGCCAAGCGAGAAGCGCAGTATAAAGAGCCGCCTCGCCACCGCTGGAGCTACGCGTCTACGAGTCTGAGCGCCGGTGCGGGTGGTGATGCCGCGTTCGTGCCTGCTGTCCAACTCGAGTCCGCGGCCGTGAGCAGCCAGTTCGTGGTGCCGCGCGACAAGTCACTCTACCCGTCCGTGGAGGAGCTCGACGTGAACCCTAAGGACAGTGTCGTGACCCAGAAGGAGTGCCTGAAGAACCTTGAGGCCAAGAAAGACGCCGACATCGCCGACGTTAACTCTTCAGATCTCCCCGGCGACCTGAAGGCCAAGCTCATCGCCCAAGTGAACGCCAATTTTGATTTGGACAGCCTCTGCGCCGTGCGAGCCATGAAGCGAGTGAGTCTCGAGTGCATTTTGATGAGGATAACCGAAGGTACTCCACTGACTGACACGAATGGCAGTTTGCATTGTAGATCAAGGTGAACGGTATCACGCTCCGAGCACCATTGCGATGCCTGTTGTCCAGCCTCGCAAACCCAGCACGGCTGTTGTGGTGGACACGCCCACGGGCCCAAAGGCGCTCGAGGTGCCCCTCGCTAAGCCAACTGTTGGTGATGACGCCCAGTAGCTCTTGTCCGATGAGGAAGCGGCGCTGGTGCGGAACTTTGAAGGCCGCATGACGGCGTTCTTTGAGAGCGAGATCTCGAACCTCGTGGCCGAAGCGAACCAAGCGCAGACCGAAGAAGCCGACATCGCAACGCACAACGAGGGGCTGGACGACTGCATCGCCCAGGCAGCCGACAAGGTAGGGGATTGCCTTGTCATTGTGTACGCGGTACGTTTGGGGCTGGCGCTCATGGATGTTGGATGTGTGACTGTGACTGCAGTTTGGCTGGTACGGCGTGCACGAGGAGCCGCCGTCCCTGGACAGCGCCGTCGACTGGGTGCTCCACGACTGCCTCGTCAAGGCCGAGTGAGTGAGCGGGTGCGCGATTGCATTCGTTGGGAGCTTGGGAGAGCCGTGCGTATTGCTTCGTCCATTCGCGAGATCACGAGCTGAAGCTGATCGAAATCTCGTGAGCCGGATCCGTTCGTTCATGCTGAAGCGTTGGAGCTCTGGGTTTCATTCGACAAAAGCGTCCATCCGTGCAACCTCATTTATCTTCTATTTGGACCCCCCTCTATCTTTTTATTCGAAACGAACTTCCACTTTCCGACACACTGAAAACAAGAAATTGTACCCCACCCCGTCATAATAAAAGTAAACTTGCTGTTCCAGTGCGAGATCCGAAAAAGACGGATGAAGACGAGCAGCTCAGCGGCAATGGCGACGGCGCTGCTGCTGGCGCTCTCGCTAGCCGCACTTGCGCCCACGGCGCACGCCGTGATCCCCACGGGCGGCGTGGCCTTCCAGCTGCTGTCGCAGAAGCCGCAGTTCGCCGGGCTCTTCTGCGCGCCGTCGCGGAACTCGGGCTGGGGTGTTTCGCTCCCCGAGTCGCAGAACTCGCGCTGGAAGCACATCCGTCTGCTGAGCGAGCAGCAGGCTGCGAACGCCGACGGCTGCGCGCCGTACACGGTTGCGTCTATGAAGCAGCAGCGTCGTCTCGAGAGTGCGGCGGACCACACGACGCATACCACGTCGACGTTGAGCCAGACGCCTCGAGTGAACCTCACGACGCTCGTGGTCGCGGACCGCGGCAACTGCTCGTTCCTGCAGAAGGCGCTGCTCGCACAGGCCTCTGGCGCCAAGGGTCTCGTCATTAGAGGTACGCGGAAGGCTGCATACGAAGCGATCGTCGCCGCGCGGAACGGCTCGAGCACCAACACGACCGCTACGATCTCCGCAGCAAAGGAGCGCCCGCCCTTCGACTACGACTGCACGCGCGGCGAGAGCTTCGTGGCGTCACTCGCAGATCCCGTGTGGTCCACAGACGACCCCAAGTGCAGCAAGAGCAAAGGTGGGCGCTGCGAGTCCAAGATGTGCATCCCCACGGGACTCGTGGACGCGCAGAAGGGCGGCCACCAGCTTTGCTGTCTCTGGGACACGTACGTGCTCATGGGCGCGAACCGCACGGAGGCGACCAACCTGTCGATCCCCGTCGTGTACATGACGATCGCCGACGGACTGCAGATCGCGCGGTCGCTCAAGAGCTACCCGGAGCTGCTCATCCGCACGTACCAGCGCGAGGTGCCGCTCATCGATGTCTCGTCTGTGCTGCTCTGGGTCATCGGCGTCGTCACGGCGATCAGCGCGTCGTACTACTCGGCCACGACGGACCGGCGCAACTGGCTCAACCGCATGAACCCGAACGCCAACGAGCGCAAGCAGTATGAGTGCGAGCAGCAGCAGCAGGATCCAGATGGTGACGGCGATATCTGGGAGCTCGACGCCAAGCACGCCGTGGGCTTCATCCTTTCGGCCGGCGTCTTCCTCACGGTCTTCTACTACGTCAAGATCGGCGGCGTGATCCCCATCCTCTTCTGCCTCTCGGCCGCGGGCACCATGACGCAGCTGGTCATGGCGCCGCTGCTGGACGCGCTCGTGCCCTCCGTGGCGTCGCGTCAGATCACGTTGCCCATGCTAGGGGACATTGTCCCACTCTCGGAAGTGTTGGGCCTGCTGCTCAGTGCTGCGCTAGCAGTCGTCTGGTACGTGAACCGCCGCACGTGTTGGTACCTGCAGGACGTCTTCGGTGTCTCGCTCTGCTTCGTGTTCCTCAAGACCGTGCAGCTGCCGAGCCTCAAGGTCGCGACGATCCTGCTCTCGCTCGCGTTCGTCTATGACGTCTTCTTCGTGTTCATCTCGCCGCTGGTCTTCGGTTCGAGCGTCATGGAGGACGTGGCCACGGGTGGCCCCGCAGCCTACACGCGCAGCGACTACCCAGGTCTGGACTACTGCGAGCGGTACCCGACTTTCCCAGCGTGCGTGGACCCGGAGCCTATGCCCATGCTGCTCGTGCTGCCACGGATCCTGGACTGGGTGGGCGGCGTGAGCATGTTGGGCCTGGGTGACATCATCATCCCGGGTCTGCTGCTCTCCTTTGCACTGCGCTTCGACTATTCCCCCAAGTCCCTGGGCGAGAACTACTACCGCGCCATGTGCATCGGCTACGCTGTGGGCCTGGGCATGGCCAACATTGCCGTGACGCTCATGCAGATGGGTCAGCCAGCGCTCATGTACCTCGTGCCCACGACGCTCGGCACGCTGCTCGTGCTCTCATGGAAGAACGGCGACCTCAAGGCCATGTGGACGGGCATCGGGCTCCAGGATAGCGACAAGAGCTCGGACGGCGAGGCGGACAACAGCGAGGAAGGCAGATACAACTCGGTGCCCATCACCGAAGCCATTGGCGTCGGCAGTCAGGCAGTGAACGATAGTGTGCATGATAGCGCGCCGCTGCTGGGCTCGTCCTCACCTTAGCCATCATCGCGTATCTTGCTGCTGGTTGGAGCGATAGAGTCCTTGGCACGTGGCTGCGTGGGCATTATTTCCAAGCGAGCCATTTTCATATTCCTCATATAAGCCAATTTCTGGTTTCTCGACCAGTTTCACCAATATTCTCTGTTTGAGCTGCCATTCTGAAGCGGCGCCCCTGTGAGAATCTCAGTCTCAAGTTGAAGCTGCTGAGCTCATGCCAGCGCTCCACGTGGTGGGCGAGATCCTCGGCGCCTCGGGGCTTCTGCCGCATGAGAGCGCGCTCTCACTGAGCCGCGTGGTGGATCTGCTCTCTTTGGACGTGAAGTCCAGAAGGAGCTTCTTCTGCCGCTGGCGACTGGTGCTCAATGACGACTCTGATGGTGACGGCAACAGCAATGACAAGAGGCGCGAGGCGAGTGCGTGGGCCAATACCTGGGAGGTTATGAACGGCAACCGACACGGCCAGACCCAGGTCCACAGCCCCCCTGATAGCCTGAGCGTCCCACTCGCCTGTGGTGATGAAGCTGAGTTGAACAGTGATGTGCTGCTGGACGTCGTGTGGTCCCATCCGATCGACCTGCACCTGCGCACCACAGTCGCGTTCACAACGTGGCCGCATCTGGAGCTTGAGGTGTGAAGAAACAGCCCCCTACTCGGTGCATCTATGTTATGATGTGATTCTCACTGGTGACGGATGCTTTTTGTCGCGCTGTCAGGTTTGGAGTCTCGACAGTTTCCACCAGAGCCACCTCTGTAAGTGAGCTCGCCACCAGTTTCTACCGAGTTTAAACGCTGGGCTCCTGACGATCTCACCACTGGCGTTGGTTGTTGCTGTTGTCCCTCTAGGCGGCGCAGCGCGGATCTGCGTCCCGAGTGCCAGCAGGGAGCACGTGATCGACGTGCCACTGGCGCGACTGATTCCAGGTTCCTGGCTCGATCGCGTGGCCGAGAACGTGTCCATCTCAGTATGGGACTCCAGCAAAGACACAAACTTCAAGGACTCGACCTCTCGCTTGGAGCGATGGCCAGATATCAGCGAGGACGAGGTGGAGGCTTCGGTTGAGGCTGCTGGGACGGTCTTCCTGCGGATCGCAACGCTGCAGCACGGATTCTAATTGACGAACTCTCAATCGCAATGCTCAAAGCCTTTACTGCTTAACGCATAGCTAAATCGGGAGGTACTTTACTTCGGAGTAGACTCTACCTCATGACCTCCAGTCTCGCCTAGGGTTGAGAAAGCTTCCCCACGGTCGCCATGCGCGTATTGCCCGTGGCTTTCCCGTACAAGCTGCGGCAGTCCCGTCCAGGTTGGGTCCAGATGGTTGATGAGCGCCGCCGCGTAGAGCCAGTAGCCGTAGTGGAACTGGTGGTCGTTGTACATCGTGTCGCCAAAGTCCGCGCCAACGTCGTTCTTGAAAAACCTCGGAGCTCACGACGCCGCCGTACACGCGGTCGCACTGGAGCTTGTGCGTCCAAGCGTTCGTGAGGAACGGCGCCATCACCGAGCGCAGTTTGCTTAGGCACGCTGTCAGCAGGGACTTGCCATCATCTGAGGAGCCCACGACGTTCGGGTCACTGGATGTGAGGCAGAGCGATGCGTACTTCTGCACGGCCTTGCCGCTGAAGTAGTGGCTGCCACTGACCGGCAGCGCCCACTGCTGCTGACTGATGTCCTCACGCAGATGCTCGAGGATGCATTGCTCCTGCACAACCGCAGGCGACGGCTGGTGAGTGGGGAAGAAGCCTCGGGGATCTCTTGAGGTTCAGTCAGCGTCCAAACAGGGGACCCGAGGTTGAGGAAGATGACGACGAGGGCGGCGTTACGAAGGCCTGCAGAGCGTGGTCGAATGGACCTCAAAGCCCTCGACTTTGGTGGCGCTACCCGCGTCCAGTATCTCGCTCTGGTGCCTCATGGCGAAGTGCAGCAGCCCATTCGAGCAGTCGCCTCCGGTCTTCCAGGCGAACGCGTACTGGGAGTCGCTCGCGATCTGCAGCTCCGCTCCCTGCACCACGCACTTCTTGTGCTTGTCGAGCGTCGAGATCTACGCGTCCTCGATCGCGAGCGACCCGCTCAGTAAGCCGTCGAAGGGCGCCGAGGCCCGGAGCGTGCTGCCGTCGCCATCATTAACGAGCGTGAGACTCTGCGCCGCGCTGCCGTCGGCCGAGAGCGCGAAAAGCGCCCACTTCAGGCTACCCTGAATGGAGCTCGGATCGTTCGCGGGTCTGCCTTTCACGCTCGCGCTGGTGATCGTGGCAGGAGACACGAGCTTGGGAGTCAGGTTCTTGTACGTGACCATCGTGTTCGCCATGCCACTCACGAGGTTCGACTCCATCAAACCCGCCCCCGAGTCGCCAGTCTTGAGTTGCAGCGTCACGCCCATGTCCGCGCAGTCCGTGACCTGGAAGGTCGGCTTGCTACCCATGAACTCGGTCGCCGAGAACACGAACTCGTGGACGATCCCATGCGCGGTTCGCGCCACTGCTGCCCGAGCTCCCGCCGCTCACGCGACTGCGGAACGGGTAGCTTACGGCGAGGCCGAAGGGTGCGAGGTCCGTGACGACCTGGAGCGCGAACGGACTCGACCACACGGGCTCGATCGTGGGGCTCGATTCGTGCGCGATGATGTTACTCCACCACTGGTTCGTGGGGATCGCGCGACCCTTGAGCGCCGCCAGGTCCACGTACTTGGGCGGACAGAGCTTCACGATCGCGTCCATGTGGTTATGAACTCCGGCGGCGGCGCCGACGCGCTGGAGGAGTTCACCGAGCCAGCACCTGGTGCACTGCTGCCCAGACCTCCTGAACCTGGGCCTGAGCTCGCTGCTGGAGACACAATCCACCATTGAGTGGTGGCGAAGAGGACAGGGCTGGTGGTGGAGCTGGGTGGATGGCGTTCTGGGCTTGGACCTGGAGAACGAGAATCACTTGGGTGAGAAGCACCGCTGATGAGAGCTGGGATTCGCATGTTTGATTTCGTGGGGTTCCTGATGGAGTTGCTGGTACTTTCGAGTTGATCGCTGCTGAGTTGCTGGAGGTGGCAAGTCGAGGTTCGATTGGAAAGTGAGGGAGCAGGTAGGCAGCGAAGACATCGCTCGACCTCTAGAAGCCTGGCGAGGTGCTCATGTCCCCCTTGGTGTACTTTGGGGCTCTCTCAGCCTCTCGAGAGCTCAGCAGCCAATTGGTGCAGTTGGGAGCAACTTCGACACGATCGGATACGCAACACCACCTGGCATGAACAGCGCAGCCCTTGGTCCAGCAGTCGCACCTCGGATGGATGGTCGGTGGCATCATGGGTCTTTGAGTCCCATCGGAGGCTCTTATGTGGCTCAGGTCGGCACTCGCCTTCGCCTTTCATCGTCCCGTGCGTCATTAACTTCTTGAAGAACAAGGCGGGACCCGGCTCCGGCACCAGCCATCTTAGATTTCCACGTCTGCGCCATCGACACCGGCACCAAAGCGCTCGAGAGCCAGCCATTCCTTCTCGAAGACTCGCTAACTCAGCAATCAGCAGAGATAGGCGGGTGCAACCATAATAGCCACACCCACGCACCAGACACTGGCACCTCAACTTGCCCCATGTGAGTCCGCACCGTCCCATGCATGCGTTTGGCGATTTCCTTTGCCGTGACCCTATAAATACGCCTGCGAGCATGGCGGCGTGGGCCCAAACGCGCAGTCGAAAGGAAGCTCAGTTCGCCTTCCTCTCACCACTCACACCGAGCGGCTGAAGACCCCACATACGCACGCACGCACGCGAGAGACATCTCGAGGCTTCTTGAAGTTCACTTGAACGTGCGCTCGACAAGAGCGATCCGCTGGAAGCCATGGACTTTGATTGCGACGATTTCGAGAGTACGTGACTTGTCTTGGTGGGAGTGGCGATGAACTTCTTGGGGTTCTGGGTGCTTGATCTTGACTTGAGTCTTGCTTGTTGTGTGTGTCGTCGTAGAGACGCTCAAGGTAATCGTCGTGGGCAATGGCAACGTGGGCAAGACGAGCATGACGACACGCTACGCCAAGGGCAAATACACGGGCAACTACAAGAAGACGATCGGCGTCGACTTCATGGAGAAAAGCGTCGAGCTGCGCGACCTGGGCGAGACCGTGAACCTCATGATCTGGGACACGGCCGGCCAGGAAGAGTTCGACGCGCTCACGAGCCGGTACTACAAAGGCGCGGGCGCGGTCATCTACGTCTTCTCGACCGTCGACCGCGACTCGTTCGACGACTTGCCCAAGTGGAAGCGCAAGGTCGAGGAGGAGTGCGGCCGCATCTGCCAGGTGCTCGTGCAGAACAAGATCGACCTGAGCGAGGACGCCGCCATGTCGCGCGCCGAGATCGAGGACATGGCCGACTACATGAACATCCGACTCTTCCGCTCCTGCGTGCAGGACAACGTCAACGTCAAAGAAGGTATTGGCTTCTTGTACCATACCTTACAGATCTTGAGTCTTGGTCGTCTTCGTTGCGATACTGGGCTAACAATCTCTTGCTTCTTCTTCCCAGTCTTTGAGCACCTGTGCCGGCAGTTCCTCAAGCACGGCGGCTCGGGTGGCAGCGACGACCACCTGAACGCCGTCACAGACATTAATTCGCACAGCGAACTCGCCAGCAACGGCGACGAGCGAGGAGGTCACCATCACCATCACAGCCACTCGGGCTCGAAGGACTCGGAGCGCAGAGCCAGACATGAGATCTCGGATCTCTCGGACCATGACTCGGAAGGTTCTTCCCCCCAGCGTCCGCACGAATCGTCTCGGAGTTCGCGCGCAGATCCGCCAAACAGCAAGCAGTTCGTTCCGACTTCATCTTCTTCAAAGGCTGCTGGTAATGCGAAGGGCCGGGAGAACCGCCGAGCCAGTGACGACGACGAAAGGAGGTCGGACGATGAAGAAGGAGATCAGCGACGAGACCGTCGCCAGCAGCAGCGTCACCGACAGAAGGATGGTCGCGAACAGGAGGAAGAGGATCGCCGACCGAGTCGGCGGGATGACCAAAGTCGTGATGGCACTCGCCACAGCGGCGATCGATCTTCAAAGGCGCGCGATGCGAGCTCCAAAGGCTCTTCCTCGACAAAGTCAAAGTACTCTGTTGCGCGAGAGGAAGAACGCGCTTCTTCTTCGAAGAAGAAGGGTGACGCTGTGCCGCAGGACCAGAGCTCATGCTCGGACGAGGACGAAGCTGATGAAGATAACGCGGCCGCTGATCCTCGAGACAAGTCGAAAGCCAAAGCTGACGAAGTGGTGATGGGCGACGAAGCCGAAGAAGAGGACGATGACCGCGCAGCTGAGGACTCACACCCGTCGACGAACTCGTCGTCGACCTTCAAACTCCAGCCGAGCAAGCGCCGGACGAACGGCAAGAAGCGCCAGTCGGTCCCGGAATGCATGCTCTCGTAGAACACATAGCCACCCACCCAGTGCGCTCGCACATAATATCATCTTGACGCTTCTTCATTCCGCATGGTCGCTTCACTTGCCTCGGCTCAGCATGAAAAACGACGACTGAGAGTGAGCACGGAGTGGAGATGTACGACGTCAACGAGGACTACACCACCAGCCAGCTGCGCAACTGCTGCCACGACAAGGTGGTCCCCATGTACAGCGAGGGCGGAGGCATGGCGATTCACGGAGTGCGACACTTTACCAGCGACATACATGCGCAAGACGCTGAATCGCGACGTCAACGCGGCGCTGAAGTTCCTGAACATCTTCACGGCGATCGGCCGCGGTAGTTCAAACGTTGATATCAGACGCGTGCCGCTCTTTGTTGTGGAAAAGCGCGTGAGAGGGGGGAAGTGTTGGAGCACCATATTCTTCCAGGGTTATGTACCAGGGAGTAATAATACCGGCCACTGGGATATAAATATGGCCCAGCAGACTCGCTCCTCGCTTCTCAAGCGCTCGCATGTGGCGCAATCGGATCCGCGGCATGCCTCTCGCCGAGTGAATCAGCACGATCACCGACACCTTCTCTTCTCGTAGTTTTGACACTCTTGCTCGACAGTTGGCTCAGCCGCACCGCCAATGGCGTCTCTGGAAGAGCGACTGCAGCGGATGCTGGCGACGCCGCAGACGCGGAAGCGCGGCCAGGTCTCGAAAGAAGACGTGGCGCTCGCGCGGCAGTACCAGAAGCAGTTCGTGCACGTGAGCCCGTCGTTCAACACAGAGCTGATCTCCGACTGCTCCGAGAGCCTCGTGAAGATGCTGAGCGACAAGCGCGAGGCGCGCGAGCTCCGTGAGATGATGTGGGAGGACCACTACACGGCGAAGCTCACGGAAGCGATCAAGCAGAGCGCATTGGCAAAGGCCAAGAAGCTCGCGCAGGAGACCTCGATGCTCGCGCAGCTCAAGACCGAGAAGGACAAGTGGCTCATGGCGATCGAGCTGCGGCTCGCCGAGTACCTCTCCGCTAGCCTCTCGACCGTCGACGACGCGTTTCGAGAGTCGTTCTTTCACGGTATCAACGCCTCGAACGGACAGACGCCACTGCATCGCGCTTGCAAGACCAACGACAAGGGGCTCGTGAAGCTTCTTCTGGCGCTGGGGGCGAATCTCGCGGTCAAGGATGAAGCAGGAAAGGTGAGACTGGCTGCTTGTGCGAGCCTTCAGCACTGTGACGCTTTCTCACAATCTTCCTCCTCTCGTGACCTTGTCGGAGCTTGTAGAGCATTTTCCACTTGATGGCCGAGCACAACCAGACCGAGCTCTTCCAGATCCTGATGAACCAGCTAACTGAGACGAACGAAGGCGTGCTGCTGGATCTCGATCGTGCTGGACACTCGCTTCTTCACGTGGCGGCGCAGAATGGCAGCCCCGAGATGCTCGAGATCCTCTTGAACGGCCCCCACGCAGCCAGACTGCGAGAGCTCGTGAACGCGCAGACGATCAGAGACCAAGAGACGGCGCTTCACTTGGCGTCGCGATACGGGCACAGCAGATGCGTGCAGCTTCTTCTTCAAACAAACGGCGCCAAGTCGAGTCTGCGCGACGCGAAAGGCTCGAACGCGCTCCATCTCGCGCTCCAGCAGACCTTCAACATCGAGAAACTCGTGGGGGTCTTCACCGACTGCTCTCTCGACAGCGAAGAAACATTCCAGAGTCTTGATGAGATGACTGGAAGGAACTGCCTGCACACTGCGATCATCAAGAACTTTCGCACAGTGAGTCTCGCACTGCTGAAGGGTAAGCGAGTTCAGCTCAACATCGCGACGCGCGAGGGTGGGTGGAGTCCCCTGCACTTGGCCGTGATGACCGAGGAGATCGAGATCATCAAGGCGTTGCTGGAATCTGGCTCGATGCTGGACATGGTCGACAATGACGGTCAGACGCCGTTGCTCCAGGCGTGTCTCGGCGGGAACCTCGCGATCGTGCGACTGCTGCTGAACGCCGGCGCGAACCCAGCGCACCAGAACAAACAGGCGCACAGTCCGCTGCACTACCTCGCTGCGTTCTGTCGCGACCAGCAGCTGCTGGTGGATCTGATCGACCGCGGCGCTGACGTGAGCGCCAAGTCGCTCAAGTTGAACACGCCGCTGCACTTCGCTGCGATGAACGGCAACGAGATCGCGACCCAGGTGCTGCTCGTGCACGGCGCAAGTGCCAGCGCGATCAACGAAGACAAACGCAGCGTCGTATATTTGGCGAAGAAGTGGCGCCATCGGTCTGTCGAAGAGCTCGTGAAGCCACCAGAAGAGATGACGGACCAGCACGGAGGACTATCGGCAGGTGGAGACGGGAAGACAGGCAGACGGCCACCATCCTCGGGACTTCCGAGTCGGTCCTTCGTCGCGCAGCAAGTCCACGGGATTCTCCACTCTCGCTCAACGACCCCGCTCACTTCGCGATCGGAAGACTCGGATACGGACTCGCACTACAATTTCGAAGACGAAGAGATCCTGCCGCCGTCGACGCCGTGGCCAGTCGAGATCAGTGGGGAAGCCGGTAACAGCAGCAGTAACAACAACAGCAGGCTGACAGCGAGCCCTCAATCGCGGTCGCAGTCGTTCAGCGAGCTCCGCGACAAGTTCATGGCGCTCGCACTGACCCCACAACGCACGATACTGCAGCCGGTCCCGCTGAGCCAGGAGAAGAAGCACCACCTGGACACCATGATCGCATCCACCACCACGTTGCAGGAGCTACCGTCGCCATCGTCGATGCAAATGACGCGCTTCACGCGGAAATTCCTTGCTGATCCCGTGAAGATCCCCTGGGAGATGACGGTCCCGGTTCCATTGTCGCTGAGCGCTGGAGCTACTGCTGCTGAAAGCGGCGATTCGAGCGGCTGCGATTCGCTGCAGCGCAAACTGAAGCCCTGCATCCGCACGAACATCGGACTGTTTCGAGACCACTTGGCGCACGCGCAGCAGCTCAGTTGGCCGCAGCACGCGCACCACAAGGCGTTCCGGAAGAGCAGTCTCAAGTACCAGGCGCCGCCGCCGCACGTCTCGCGATAGCTGCTCACGCGCCACAAAGACAAAAGGCACCACTGCGTCAGTTGTGTGAACGCAAATGGGAGTGGAGGCGAGTGAATGAATGGCGATACGCAATTACTTGTGGACGAACCTGGGGCTCCTCAGCGTCGCTTGGTCGATCAGTACAGCTACGAAGGGGACGAGAGAGAGAGACAACGCAGACAACCCTTCTTTTTTCATAATGCGCTCTCTATTACAATTCTTCAACTGATGTCCCTATACAATACCGTCCTCGTGTGAGTCTCTCTCACTCTCTCTCTCTCTCTCTCTCTCTCTCTCTCTCTCTCTCTCGCTTCCCCGAGTGAGTGGGAGCGGAAGCAGGGCCGAGTCCCGCCTCCGATCAACAAGCACACACGGTGTCGCTGCTCTCGCTTACGCCTGGTGTGGCTGCTGCTGCAGCAGGCCCACCACCGAGCTCGCAAATCCGTACACGTAGTAGCCCGTGACGCTCGACACCACCAGCGCAAACGTGTCTGCAAAGCACAGAATCGCACACAGACACGTCAGACCACACTACACACGCTACGCACCACGAGCAAGCCAATAAGCTGGACGTACTGAAGATGGCGACCTCCCACCAGCTGAGCATCGTGAGCCCGAACTCGAGCTTGTACCATCGGTAGTGACGCGAGACGAATCCGAGCATGGTGACGGGAGTCTAGTGGTTGAGTGGCTGCTGAAACAAGCAGGTCACAGGTCACAGCGGAGAGGGCGACGGTCAGTCTCGCACAGTCATAAAGGCTGCACATTCACACTCGGGACGTCGCTATATTCTCTTCTCCGTCGCTTGTCTTGCTCACCGTGTGCGTCTGGCGTGGCGAATGCGGAAATGAGGGCGGCAGCTCAGCCGCCACTCTCGCAGCCGGTGCAGAAACGCACTCGTGCCACCGCCTCCAGGCGCGATCACAAAAACACAAACACACACACAGATTTCCTTCACTGAAAGGCTACTAGGGTATCGCTCTTTTTGGGAGGCGCAGCAGGTTATTTGTGAATGGATGCTGCTGGGGGAAAGATGCGCGAAGTCAACAGCTGGTGACAGCAACGCAGAAAAGAGGCACCGCGATCGCCACCGACTGGCCATCGTCCTGTCGTTCGCTCTGCTCTTTCTTCCTTGCGCCAACCTCCGCGGTCATGTCGCCAAAGAGCACGAGACCTCGCGCAGCTTTCCCGCTCCGAGACCTCGGCTTGTTGAGACCCCTCTCTCTCTCTCTCTCTCTCTCTCTCTTGTGTGGCTGCTGCTTGAGACGAGAGCGCTTTCGCCACGGGCGCGAACGAAGTTGCAAAGGAGAACGAGAGACCAGCAGACGGGCGTCGCGGAGCGAGAGCATTTGAGGGAAAGCAGGAGGCGGTCGCTCCCGGCAGCAGCCTTTTGGTGAGGACGGCGAGCATTAGGGAGTGACTGGCTGTCGCTCGCCTGCGTGTGGCCGTCGTCGTTGTTGGGGAGACCTCCACGCGAGCAGACGGCCGGAATTTTCGGATCTCGTTCGAGTTGTTCGCGTCGCCGCGTCGCGCGTGGCCACTTCGCTGCACAAGCTTCCTACCGTCGCCGTCGTCCGCTGTGGCTCCGCGTCAACACGCCAATCAGATCGTAATTACTCAGGCGTCTTGCTCTCGCACTTCAAAGAAGGAAACCGAGAGCTTATGCGGCTCTGCGTGGCAAATGAACGTGCAATGCGCACGGCTCCCATCGTGCCTTGCTGCCGGTAGCCGCTAACGCTCTTCCCTTCACTCGGCCTTGACGGTGGAGCCTCCAGTCGCTGGCGCTGTCCAGGGACGGCGGCTCCTCGTACACGCCGTACCAGCCAAACTGTCAACACACAAAACCCATGAGCATCAGAAGCTGCAAGTACAGAAATGGCAAATATGACACACACACACACAATCCACCCTTCACCTTGTTGCCCGCCTGCGCGATGCAGTCGTCCAGCACCTCGTTGTGCGTTGCGTTGTCGGCTTCCTCGGCCTCTACCTCTGCCTGGCTCACTCTATGTGGTTCGCTGCAGCTCATCTCATGACAAAACTGGGACGAAATCGATGGATAGCAGCGCCTTCGCTGCGTCACCAGTCTTGCCCTCGTACGCCGCTGCTAGCACAGTGGACGTCGTGACAAGCACCCTGGAAGTCTTCGAACACCGCGCGAATCTGTCAGGAGGGTGCCGCTGAACACGTTGAAGTGTGTAAGGACACTGTGCAGCCCCTGCGAGTTGACGCACTCGGACACCAGCACGTCCACGGCGTGCGCCTGGAACTCAGTCACGCGAGCAATCTTGCTGGCTCGGCCGCTGGGATACCGCCACCTACGTGTCCTCGGTCGCCTTTAAAAGCTGACTGCACTGTGGGTGGTGACGCGATAGTGTTGGCGCACAGAAGAGCCCGGCGAACTGCGGCTTCTGCGACAGCAGCTGGAGGCCCACGCTGTCCGCGGGGGTCACGGCGTGCGCTGTGGGCGCGAGTGCGGTCAGCGAGAGCGCCAACAGCAGCAGCAGCAGCAGCAGACCTGCTCGTCTTCATCCGTCTTTTTCGGATCTCCCTGAAATCGAAATTGTCCCCCACTCCAAACAAATAGCATAACTGCTATTTGTGTGTCTGAAGATGGTCACACTCACTGGGTTGAAAGCAAAACCATCACCCGCCATCTCGACTCTGTTCTTGAAGCTTCTGTATACACTTCGTTCGACCGGTATACACACATGCAAGCTTTCATATAACCAGACACCTTCATTCCTTCCAAATGCCCGATCAGCTTGACTTGCTCGACGTCAACGACGACACAGCCTACTGCTACGGCGACGGCTCTTAGCTCAACCGCTGGTGGACGGGTAGCGCATGCGCACGTTCTCCCAGCCGCGGCGGATGAGCCACCCGTCGCCCTCGGTCACGCTCTGGGACGCGCCGGCCTCCATGATCATCTTGGCCATG
>JAASFQ010000698.1:0-16124 GCA_023333845.1 Globisporangium polare | reverse complement strand
TCGAACAAGGAGAAGTCGCCGTCCTGGAGCACGGGGATGAAGCCGTTCGGGTTGAGCTTCAGAAACTCGGCGGATGTGAACACTGGTCCGCCAAAGTCGGCCTGGACGAGCTCATAGTCGACGTTCTTGGTCTTGAGCACCTACGCGACTGTGATCAAATATCACATCACAACATTGACGTAGCGGAACATTAGATGCGGAGTTTCTATGGCAATGCGCTGCGTGACTAGTTTGCAGGCTCCCAAGATCTGCATTCCCTTACCTGAGCGGCTGGGCTGGCTGACGAGATTCGCGTAGAGCTGGAGGCCCATTGTTGTTTGCTGCTCTGAGCTGTTGACGTCGGACTAGTGCTCACTTGAAGGGGTTTGCGGAAGTAAGCAGACATCGAGCAACTCACCAAGTTGCGGCGGTTGGAAAGCGAGAGGGAGAAGCGGCGGTGGTTTCGCTACCGTGACGCCTCATACTTTGGTTTCCTGCCGTCAGAGAATTAGGTCTCGAAAGTGTGTGCATTGCTCGCCTGTGACCGGGAAACAATCAGTTGGAGCTGGCGCCGTTGATCTTGCAGCATTTCCGTCAAAGATGTGCTCGCAGAGCGCGCGCAAGTCTCTCTCGTGGGCGTGGGGTGCTGCTGCGACAGAGAGTGCCTTCATCTCTGTGGCCCGAAAGCTCGCAACGAGGCAGTCTGGCCACCCAGTCACTCGCTGTCTTTGCGATTAGAGCTGAAACCTTCGCATTTTGAAGCATACGCCTTTTCGCGTGCGTCTCGTCTCGCTTGCCTCATTCTTTGGGCATTTAAGGCATGGACCAGCAGCAGGACTATGGCGACGAGTACGGCTCGTTCACCGCCTCTGACGAGTACTACGCACCTGTCGAAGACGGCTCGAGCGCGAATGCCGAGGACCCAGAGTACGCGGCCGAGTACTGGCGGCTGGACGAAGAAGCCCGCGTCTGTTTCCACGACCTGGCGCCCGACGCTTTTGGCGAGAGCGTCCCACTGGGCGACCTTGATGAGCTCTGTCGGCGCATGGGGCGGTCCATCCGCGACGACAGCGAGCAGCTCCGTCTCATGGTCGAACTCGACACGACCAACCAGATGCTGATCCTGCGCCACGACTTCGTTGCGTGGCTGGCTCGTGACGTGCTGCGCGAGCGCGAGCTGGAGAACGCGAGGCTCTTTGTGCGCGAGAACCGCGCTGTCCCCGTGGCCGAGCCCGTGTGGGAGGAGGTCGCTCTACGGCCACAGCCCAGTGCGGAAGACAGCAGCCCCGTCGCGAGCTTCCTCAACCCGGAGCCAACCAGGTTTTTCTACAATGTCATGACGGGCGAGTCCAAGTGGGAGCTGCCGAGCTTCGTGCAGTGTCTGTGGGATTATGTGATCGCGCTTGAGGCCAAGCGAGCGCTGACTCAGAGCCCAGCAGATCCACTAATACTGTTGAGAGACGAACTTGTCAACAATGTCGAGATGCTTCAAGACCTGCGCTCGCTGTTCACAAAGTACGATGACGACAGCTCCGGTACGCTCGATGGGACCGAGTTTGAAGACCTCTGTGTGGCTGTGGGTCAATCGCTAACGACTGGGGATAACAACAACAGCAGGGAGAGCGTGAGGGAGCTCATGCGCCAAGTGGACTCGTTCAGCGCCCAGGAGGTCGTGTCCTGGGACGCTCTCAGCTACTACTGGGTCACGAACGCCCCCTTCCAGCGGAGGACACAGCTGGACCACGAAGGATTTGCTGGGTGGGAGCGCGTCGACGTGCTCTACAAGAAACACCTGCCGGTCGAGTTTCGCAATTCCAACACGCTCGTCGAGCGCTGGAACCACCCGGAGATGGAGCAGAACGTCGTGAACCTGCTGCTGAAGCTCGTCCCAAGCACAAAGCTCGACTGGAAGAAGAAGATCGCGCTGTTCTTCCAGGTCCAGTTTGAAAACGGCGCCACCGCTGGTAGCACCAGCAGTAGCAATGGCGACAATGTTGGCGGTGACTCGCCACAGCTTGTCCGTGCCTGGGACCTGAGCCAGTGCGCTCGTGTGCTGAGCCAACTGGGTCACCCCATGACGCGGAGGCGGCATCTCGAGGCCGCAATACAGCAGATCCACGCCAAGTTCGCTGGTGCTAGTGATACCACAGCTGGTAGTACCGCCATGCAGACGCTCGATGAGCCTACGGTGACAAACTGGTTCCAGCACAGCATCCGGAAAGTCGAGATGCGCGGCTGGGAGGAAATGGTGGAGCCAGCTTCCGGTCAGGTGTACTATTACCACGAAGTGAGTGGGTTGACGCAGTGGGACCCGCCGCAGATGGAGTCGCAGATGACGAGCTTCCTGAGCAAATTCAGTGGCGGTACGAGCGGTAATGCGTCAAGCGACGAGCGCATCACGCGCATCTTCCGTCATTATGACTTGGACGAGAGCGGCAGCATCTCGCTCGACGAGTTCCAGAAGTTCTACCGCGCGCTGCTTGGCGCCAGTGACTCTTCGTCTTCTTCGCAGGCCGAAGAGCTCAAGATCCAGCAGATCTTTGAAGTGCTGGACACGGGCGGCGACGGCAGCGTGAGCCTAGACGAGTTCAAGCTCTGGTGGCGAACGAAGCTGCAGCTTGAGGAGGAAGAGACCGAGGATATGAAGCTTCAGAAGCGTAATGCGCAGCGCCGGGAGCTCTGTCTCTCATTCCTCGAGAATGCGGACGCCCTGATCATGCGCTCATCACTATCTGTTGCTGAAGCCACTGCTGGTGGTGGGGATGGTGAGGGTGCTAGTGAGCGACCACCAGATTCGCAGCTCGTGTGCTTTGAGTCGAACCTGCTGCCTCGCCTCGTCGCTGTCCTGGGCAAATACCAGCTGAAGGGCTTGATGTACCGCAGTGCGCTCAAGGAGCTCGTCAAAGACGCGTTGAACCAGGAAGTGGAGCTTGAAGATTTTCTTACCTGGTATGATGCGTTTGAAGCCCTGGGACGCGAGAAAGAGGAGATCGAAGAGGCAAAAGCCAAAGCCCAGGCGGAGCTCCAAGCCCAGGAGATGAAGGCTGCCGCGCGAGCCAAGGAGAAGCAAATGAAGGGCAAGCGCAAGCTCAACAAACAACAGCGGAATGACGAGGAAGCCCGAAGGAAACGCATCGAGACGCTCTTCAAGACCTTCGACGCGAACGGATCCGGGTTCCTCGATGAGAAGGAACTGCAACAGCTCACCAGGGCGTTGGGCCATGAGATGGACACCGCCCAGGTGCACCAGATGATGCAGGTGATGGACACGAGTGGCGACAGACAGGTGAGCTTTGACGAGTTCCTGACCTTCTGGAACGCGTTCCAGCGACAGAAGTCGCCCGTCAAGGTGGCCACGAAGATCAGTACCACCACCGCCACCACAGATCCACAAGCCCAAGGCGCCGCCACCGCTAAGCACAGGGCGAGAGGCAACCGTCCGTCGGTCATTGAAGCGAGCGCGTCGCTCTCCGTGAGTCTCGAGATGGCGAAATCCCGCGTGCTGAAATTCTCGCTCGATGATTTCAAAGAAGCGCTGGGTGATTGGAAAGATGAGCTCGCGGACAAGCGCAACGACAGAAAGAAGCAGCAGCTCGCAGACGAGAAGGCGCTTGAGCAGAAGCACAAGTGGAGCGCTGCGTTTATCCCCACGAAGAAGCGCCGGTATGCGTATTTCGATGTCACGTGGATCGAACCGGAGGTCGTCAAGTGCGTCGTCGACATGATTCAGCAGATCACGAGCGAGTCTCGTCCTGTTTCACGTCCTGACGCGGCCCAGACCATCCAAAAGATCGCAAAGGGCTACGTGACGCGAACCTTGGTGTTCAAGAAGGTCGAAGCGCGATTCCACTCGCGTGTAGACCTGCAGACGCGCTTTCTGTACTATGAAGACTGCGAATCGGGCAAAGTGTTGCTTGAACGGCCGCTGTATCGCGCTCCGAAAATGTCAACAGTTGCGCCGTTCGAGCTGGAGGACTGTGACACGAAGCTCCAGCGCTACGAGTTCATGAAGAAGCAGCGCGAGATGCGCGCCAAACAGCGCTTCTACGAGGTCAATGGGTTTGCCGACGCGAGTCCATTTGTGCTGATGAAGAAGAGTAAGGGACGAGTCGCGTCCGGCCAGCAACAGCAGCGATCGCTCTTCGTCCCAGCGGCGTTCTACCTCTACGAAGTCTCGCAACTGGTGCACAAGAGGCTGCTTGGGGATATCTGGATCCCATTGCGACAGCAGAAGGACTTGGTGCTCATCGAGCTCATTGCCACACGCTATCGCCGTCAGCTGAAGCAGCGCAGTAGCGACGGCGCGTCCTATCTGCCGCTGCATTATGTTGTGCGGCATCCTCAGTTCCCACTGCGAGTCGTGCGCGCCATTGTCAACGGTTACAGCGACGCGCGATGTGAACGCGACGCCTTTGGGATGACGCCACTGCATCTCGCGTTGCGTGAGCGTCGGTCAAGTCTCGACTTGTTGTGCCTGTTGATCGGGAAACGAAATTCAGGAAAGCCGAGTGTCTGGGAGATGAAGACGAAGTGTGGAGATACGCCGCTGCACGTCGGCGTGCTGCATTGCGCGCCGATTGAGCTCATGCGCTGGGTGCTGAGCAGCAAGTTGATCTCGATCGACACGGTCTGCTCGCTCAATGCGCACGGGGACTCATCGTTTCACATTGCGATCCGTCAGTTTGGGACCAGCAGCTCGTCTTCGTCGGGGTACTCCAAGGCGATCATCCACACGTTCTTCAAGAACTTTGACGCTGAGCGACTCTGTTCGTTCCGCACAAAGCAGGGCGACCTTCCGCTGCACCTGGCAATGGATGCGTTTGAGAAGTTGAAACAGCGCCAGCCCCAGCTCACTTCGGCGTCGTCAGCGAACGAGGCGACTTCGAGTGGTTGGGTCTGGCTCACGCGTCACCTGGTGACGCTGTTCCCACACGCGCTGCTGGTCCGGAAGGCCGACAACGGATTGCTGCCGGTCCACTTGGCGATCAAGTACGCGTTCCCAACTGATTTCGTTCGTGAGATGTGGGGATGGACGCTCAGCTCCATTGAGAAGAAGCGTCAGGAGATGTCGACGTCTCAGAGCACGGTTCTCGACTGGATGATGATCGCGCAGACGCGCACGACTCTGCTGCACTATGCGATTCTCTACCAGCCGCACGCGCTTGAGCTTGTGCAGTCGATCCTGGAGAAAATGCCCGAGGCATGCAGCATGAAGTGCATCCCGAACGACGACCTACCATTGCATCTAGTAGTCAGTACGAACTTGAATGGCTCAGCTGATGCCACTGGGAGAAGCCAAGTCGTCCGCTTGCTCTGTGAGCGCTATGTTGCAGGCTGCCAGGTGTACAACCGACAGGGCAAACTGCCGATCCACTTGGCGATCTCGAGTGGGCAAAGCGTCGACGTGATCAAGATCCTGATCGAGTCCTCGCCATTTGTGCTCACAGCGAACAAGCAGGAGCGCAACGGACTGCGAGCGCTGATCCTGGCCGCGAGCACGAAGAATCCGGACTACGCCGTGCTCTCGACGCTCTTGGAGCTCACACCCAGTGTTACGATTACCCTGAAAGACGTGCGGAAGCGTCCTGTCACTCCGCTATACGCGATCTCCTTGCACCCTTGTCATCGCAATGACGGTACTACCAGCGGTAACCAAGACGAAGCTGATACTGCAGCAGCGGCCCATCGCAGCACTGTTCTCACCAAGTTCAGCACCAATTTCGAGCAGATCGAAGACGAAGACGCATATTTCCTCGAGATGGCCAAGTCCAAGATGCGAAGGAAGCACCATTGCCCGACCGCCGAGTGGGACTACCACCAGATCTTGCGCCTGATCGACCTCAACCCGCTGGACGAGGCCGTGCTCCAGCGCTCGTTTCTCGCGATCAACAACAAGCTGAACGCGCTGGTTGAGCAGCGGAGCGAGGGGAACCTGGACAACAACAGCGGCGATGTCGAACTTCAGGAACAGAAGAAGCTGAGTGAAGCAGCGGTGGCGGTCGTTGCACTCGACCCGGAACTCCTGATCGTGCGTCGCATTCACCAGATCATGTACGAGTTCGCGTCGAATGCACGCGTCCAGGTCATGGGCCAAGGGGTCCTCAGGAAACTGTTGCCGACGGCCTTCGCGAAAACAGCGTACAAGTCCAAGATCGACCCGTACTTCAACCTGTAATACTAGCATTCATGGCCTTTGATGGTATCGCACCTGCACCATGGAGATACCCAAGGATGGACTTCCATTACTTTGCTTCATCCTCTGTAGATTCCACTTCTGTGGAGCAGGGTCAACGATTCTCATCCTTGGTTTCTCGTGAGCTTCAACGTGAGAGCTGATGGATCAGCATGGCCTCGTCAAGATGGGACTGGACAGCTCCAACAATTTCGTTCTCTGGTCCATACGCGCAGCTCAGGCTGAGATATAACATACCAAGTACAGCGTAGTGAGTTTCAAAATCAAGCGCGTCCAACAACCGAGCAGCACTTACATTGAGAGCGCTTGCTGAAGATGCTTGATTGCCTTCTCGATTGCTTCAACAGTGTCTGAACGAGTACCAGGCTCGCTGGAACTCTCGGCGTCACATATCAATTTCCCCAGCTGGAAATGTAGAAGCCCTCGAGATGGCAACTTCATCGTTGGCAGGATCCACGCGGTCGCTTCGAGCTCTTGCGTGAAGTACTGAATCGCCTCCGCTGGCTTCTTGTCTGCTGGAAACTCGGACGCGGGCGTGTCCACGAGAAAAGCGCCGATCTCACGGCAGAGCGTCGCGATCCTCGTGCTGCGAGGGTGGAGTCCGAGCTCCTCGACCAAGATTGTCTGAACACGCTGATACAGTCGCCACTTGTCCGCTGCTGCGAGGTTCGGCTGCTGCTGTAACTTGCACTCGATGATCTCGCACTCTTCGTCCAGCTGTTTTGTCTTCAAGAAAGTCCGCTCACTTCCACATTTCTTGCATCGCGCTGAAAAGTTGTCTGCATCGCCATCGTGTTTCCCAACGACTCCATGTGGTTGGCAGGATGAATTCTTGCAGGCATAGCCATCCAGATACAAATCGTCGGTGCATTCTCCAAAAGGCACACTGGCGCATCGTTGGCATTGGCAATCGAAAAAGTACGACTCTCTCAGCGCTTGTCGACGCTTGGAAGTCGAGTCGAGGAGCTCCACGTACGAAATCTACCGTTGGGAACGAGAGGGGAGAGTGCGTCAATCATACAAAGCTCACTACAAATAAAAGCACTTGAGCCACGTACCATCAGCTCTTCGCCCTGACGCACATCCGCAATGGTTCGCACGACCATTTG
The DNA here is from genome assembly GCA_023333845.1 of Globisporangium polare. Taxonomy (NCBI): domain Eukaryota; phylum Oomycota; class Peronosporomycetes; order Pythiales; family Pythiaceae; genus Globisporangium; species Globisporangium polare. The sequence continues at coordinate 8,843 of JAASFQ010000698.1, read as the reverse complement.
CTGGTTCTTGAAGCTCACGACGCAGTTCGGGACACACGAGTGGTTGAAGAGCGCGCCGCGCGGGAAGACGCCGATGCCCAGCGGCGCGCACACGTCGTTCGAGATCGTGAACGCGTTGCAGTTGACGCGGCAGAAGAGCAGCACGATCTTCTCCATCAGCAGCTCAGAGAGCTCGCCAAACGTTCTTTTCTTATACGGCGCTGCGTTGAACTTGGAGCGTGTCAGCAGCAGCAGCACGAGCTGCGCCATCTCGCGGTACTCGAACAGCTTCTTCTCCGTGTGGTCCTCTGATATGCATACGCACACACACACACACACACAAGGAGCCATTAGTGCTCTGTTCTACACTTAATACAGCGACGCGTGCAGTCAGTAACATACCGTAGTGATGGCGCAACTGCAGCACTTCGTCGCCCAGCTGCCGTTGCGGTTCATCAATCGCACTCGTCTGCAGGCAGAGTTTGGCTGCAAGCCGTGTCACGAGCAGCACGGTCTGCACCGCTTCGCCTCGCACGCTGTCTGGGATCTGCCTGAACGCGTCGCACTCACTCGCATGCGCGCCGCGCTGCCAGTCGAGCTGCTGGCACGCGCGCGAGCAGTACTTGACGCGCTTGCAGCCGCCGCAGCGTCGCAGCGGCTTCTGAGAAGCGGACTGGAGACACCAGTTGCAGGACGAGACCGAGACCCACGCGAAGGCGTCGGTGAGCAGCACACACGTGCCCGAGGCGATGCGCTTGGCCGCGATCGCGCAGCGGCCCTTGCCGACGCGCACCTCCGCATCGTAAAGTTGCTTGGTTGCCATTTTGGCGAGTGTTGTTGTTGCTGTTGAATACACTCTCAGCCGTGTTCATATCACGTGTTTCTGCTCCGAGCGCATCAATGACACTGAAGTACAGTAGCTGATATGAGCCGGCATTGGAACACGAGTCAGACGCATGCTCGCATTCGCGCAACATTACCGACACCCATCCGACATCCCACGCGCTTTCGTCACCTCACGCAACCTTCGCGCGACATCGTCCGCCACTCTCCCCCTTCCTTGACACCAAGTTCATGTTCTTCACAGCAAATTCCATCGCGTTTGCCGATTAAGAGGCGCACGCAAGAGCACTGCGCGATGGACCGCGACGGCCGCGTGTTCATGATCGTGCGCGCCAGCTCGCCGCGCAACAACAACAACAGCAACATCAACGGCGGCGGCGGCCCTAGCGGTGTGCTCATGAGTCCAGGCGGCGGTGTCGGCGCGAACGGAGGCGCGGACGTGCTCGGGCTCAACATGGCGGCCATGGAGGCGGACTGGCGCCAGCAGCAGTTCCAGAGACAGCGCATGCAGCTGCTGAGCATGGCGATCTTTTTATGCTTCATGGTGCTCTTCTTCGACAACCGCGCGGGCAACGACGTGCAGCGCCGCCAGCGCATGGAGAGCGGCGGCGCTGCACATGTGGGCAACGGCGCGAACGGCTACAACCGATATGCGATGCCGCATGAGATGTTCAACGACACGGAGCGGCTCGTCAAGGTGCACGAGCTCGAGGGCGTGCTGGAGACGCAGCCAGGGTACATGAAGGACAAGCCGCCGATGAACATCTCCGGGATCTACTCGGGTATGGTGCACATGCGAAGAGCTCCTTTGTGGCAGTGACTCATTGATAATATCGTGTTATATGCATGCATCAGGCACGTGGGAGTCACTCGCGCCAGAAGATTACGATGCACAGAAGCCCGTGTACACTGACGTTATGTGAGACTCGTTTATAATTCTGTCCATGGAAGCATTCGTCAATGTCGTCGGTGACATGCACTGACCACTATTGTGTATGCCTATTGATTCGCAACAGCCCGTACTTGAAGGTCGACCGCGAGATCCAGCTGCAGCAGTACACGCAGCCCGTGGAGGCGGGGCACACGTGGCTCTTCCTCAAGATGAAGGTGCCGGCGTCCAAGGAGATGAAGAAGGACGTCGCGTACGTGACTGGGCAGCTCGTGATCTACGAGGAGCAGGCTTCGCTCGCGGCGACGATCTTGCCCGTGCAGGGTGTGTTTCTGCGAAAACTGGGCAAGCTCACGCTCTTTGGCAACAGTCCCGACGCGAGTGTGCAGCTTTTGTATCGAAAGAACAAGGGCGACGCCAACGCGACGACTGTATCGCCGTCTGTAATCTCCGACTCGTCGCTGGACACCGATCTCGAGTTTCTCGACGAGGTGCCGCCCGTGCTAGTGTCCGGACAGGCGACGCTCGACCCGCGACTGGACATCCTGAACTTTGGTGTCATTGACGGCGTGCCCGTGCTCGAAAACAAGGACGACTACGAGGCCGTGGACGTGTCCCCTCCGCGGTACGCATACGCGTCGCGCTTCCGCAGCAGCGACTCGTTCAGCGACCAGTGCGTGAGTATCGTCGAGATGTCGCTCGTGAACGGGACGACCAACGAAAAAGTCGAGGGCGGCGAGCACGATGGAGATGACGAAGAGGAGGAGGAGTTTGGCGACGAGCAGCTGGCCAAGGCGCTCCGGAATATGCGGCTCACGGGCACACTCGCGAGCGTCAACTGCGGTTTGTACCTCAAGATCGACACGACGTTCCAGGAGGAGAACCTCAACGTGTTCTTCTCCAAGGCGTCGCGCTACGCCGTGCTCATGACGCTGATCGCCATGGGCGAGATCTACTTTCTGCTGCGCCAGCTGCAGATCTCCAACACGCAGGCGACGGCGGCCAAGGTGTCGCTGCTCACGATCGGCCAGCAGGCGATCGTGGACTCGTACCTGTGTTTGGGCCACTTGACCGTCGGCATCGTCGCGCAGGTACGCCCGTGCTCCAATGTTATTGTTGTGATGGCAACAATGCTATTGTTTCGATGACAACAATGCTGACAGCCTTGTTTGTTTGCTTCTGATGCTTGCAGAACGTGTTTGCGGCGTTTGCGTCCGTGGCGTTCGTCAAGCTGATCATCTTCTCCGTGTTTGAGATGCGGTACTTGCTGATCATCTGGAAGGCGCGAAGGCCGCAGGGGTTCTCGGAGGGCTGGCTCACGCTGCGTCGCGAGCTCACGACGCTCTACTCGCGGTTCTACCTGTCGCTGCTCGCGGGTCTCTGCATCTTCTACAACTTCTCGGTACGTCCTCTTTGTTCGCTTGTGTTCGTTGTTGTTTTAACGTTCTTGCAACTGACAATATGTGCTTGTGGTTGTTTTGGTTTATTACAGAGCCACTTGCCCGTGCTCGTGTTCATCTGCTACTCGTTCTGGGTCCCGCAGATCGTGCACAACGTGCATCGGTACGTCCTTGTGTGGTCTTGGCGGCGGTGGTGGTGGCGTGGATCCTGATGCTTTGGCTTTGCATTGCTCTTGTTTAACAACAGCGAGGTGCGGAATCCGTTCGACCTGGGCTACCTGTACGGCATCAGCGCGCTTCGGCTCTTCCTGCCGCTCTACTTCTACGGCTGTCCGAACAACTTCCTCACTGCCTTCCCCATGGTGCGTAGCACTTTTCAACAACCATCCCGTGTTTGTCAGCAGACTCACAACAGATCCACGCCACTGTCGCATCAAGACTAACCAGCCTATCCCACTTGTTTACATTGTGAAACAGTACGAGAGCAAGCCGAACCCGACGCTGTGCTACATCCTCGTGCTCTGGATGGGCTTCCAGGTGGGCGTGCTGACGCTGCAGCAGCGCTACGGGCCTCGGTTCTTCGTGCCGGCGCGCTTCCTGCCGGTCAAGTACAACTACGAGCGCCGCATCAACCTGCAGGAGATGACGCTGCTGCACGGCGCGGCCGACGACGACAACACGATCGACTGCGTGATCTGCATGGTCGAGCTCGACATCGACGCGCGCGACTACATGCTCGCGCCCTGCGAGCACATCTTCCACCGCGAGTGCCTCCAGGGCTGGATGCAGGTCAAGATGGAGTGCCCCACGTGTCGCTGCGTGCTGCCCGAGCCTTAACAAGCCACGAGGCCCTGTCGTCCACAGGTTCGAGGCCCAAAGCAGAGAAAGCAGAGCGCTGATAGTACAGTAGAACGTTAGACAAGCAACAACTTGGCACCGAGCTCATTCGCAATAGCTCTTCCCTTGAGCACCACCACCCCCACCTGCCACTATTGAAGTTTATCAAATGATGAAGAGAGAACTTGTATCAATCAGCTCGACTCGCTTATTCGCTTGCGTGTGTGTGGACATCATTCGTCCCGTCTCTGTCTGTAGCTCGTCGCCAGTCCACCGCCAGCAGTTGTTTGGCTCGGAAAATGGACACTCACTCGGTCGAAAAGCTCTGCTCCACTCCGAACAGATCTCCCATGCGGTGGTCTGACTCCTTTTCCCCACACGGAGCTCTTCACTTCAGACGCTTGCTCCATGCGTTTTGTATGGAGCGAGCGCTTATCAAATCAATTGAAACCACAAAGCACACAAGCCCTGGTACAGAGTGCAGAGAGAAGGCGTTAGACAGAGATGCCCCTTCCTTCGCGTCGTCATTATGGCGGAGAGCTCCAGTGGGACGCCGAACGAGGGGCGATCGATCCGACTCCCGCTTGGACAGTATGACACTGCGGCAGCAGGCGGCCAGGCGTCCTGGACACAGATCTCAAAGGCGGCCGTGGTCGACTGCCGATGGCCTCAATCAGTGCCAATGAGCTCGTGATCAGCGCCAGCAGCCGCCCAGAGTCTGGAAATCCCCTATAGGCCCACAGAATGAAGCGCGACCACCGCGGCCGCGTGACGACCCGAACACCGGGCGGAGCTCGTACTGGCACTAGTAGCTTACGCAGCAGCCTGATCGCGACGCACCCGGTGGAGCTCTGCCGGTACCCGAACAAGCGCTGCTGGAGCGCGCGCGTGCTCAAGGACAACGGCGAGCTCCACAGCTTCTGCGAGTGGCACCGCAACTGCGCCAACCAGTACCAGCGGCGTCTCGAGGCGCGCCGACGCGATAAGAAGCTCAGCGGCGGCGGCTCGGTCAGCAGCTCCGATGCGACGTCACCAGCAACGACGCCAGTGTCAGCAGCAGGACCAGCACCCGAGGACAAGCCCGACAACAAGCCCAACATGTGCGTCAAGGGCGTCCAGAGCCTGGTCGAGGCGGCGTCGCGAGCAATAGCATCAGGCACAGCGACACCGACACCAACTGCTGCTGCAGGCGCGAAGTCCCCGCCAGCGGTGAAAGCGAAAGCCCGGACGCCCCGATCCGTAGCGACGCTGCCAACGAATACACCAGCAGGAGGACCTGGTGCCGAGTACGAGCCGTTCCAGACCCCTGTGCCACTGCAGATCGAGGACCTGCAGTACCTCTCGCTCTGCTTCCCCGAGGCGGCAGAAAATGGTGGTGACGGAGGCACCTGTCGTCATTCCAAGTGAGCTGCTCGCTTTGCTCTGCGGCCTATAGAGATAGAGAGCGAGCTGAAGACCAGTGAGTATCGAAACGGAGGCAGCGGGAAGGCTGCTAGTCCTATCGGATACATGGGGACGTGATGAGGCAGCAGCAATGGCACGCGGGCGAGCAGGTGCCAGCTGACGAAGTCGAAGTGAAGTGAAGTGATGGCAGCAGGGAAATTAACTTATGGACAAATGTGACCGCGCGAACTTTGCATTTCAGGCACACTATGCGCCTTTAGTATGTATTAGGTACGCATTTGGATCAGCCTTTGGAAGGCAGTTTACAGCTATAAATATAAGGATGAACAGCATGTGTATCAGTGGAAAGAGGTATAATAAGATTGTTTTGGTGACAAATGTCCAGCTGGAAAAAGCTTGAAAAACGGAGCATTCAACCTCTTTCCAAATTCCAAGCGGAAGCGAGCCGCACTCGATTGTGAAGAGCTCGACGGCTCATCATTCGGCTCGGCATGGCTCGGCGAGTCCGTGATGTGGCGCATTGCTGCCACATCAATCGACGCGGATGTTGACCAGACGATCAAGCGAGCATGGAAACGAAAGCGAAGCGCAGGCGACAGTTGGGGTGGATGAAGCCTTGGCTTGCTCGTGATCATGGCGGACAACAAGAGACCCGCGGGCCGCCGCGGACTGCAGCATCGCCACCGCCCGCCGCTCTCTACGGCAACAACAAGCACAGTCACTGCAAGCATGGCGCCCTCTCTGCTGCACACGTACTGGCCGCTGCTCGTGGTCGTGGCCGTCGTGCTCTTCGCGTCGCTCGTACTGGCCAACGCGATCGCGTTCGTCGTGCAGATGCGGCGCGAGAAGCGCATCCTGCGCAAGACGCGACGACTGGCCGCCGCCACCACAGGCAGCGGTACTGATACACAAGACGCACGCGCACGCGTGCCCGTGACGATCCTCACGGGCTTCCTTGGCGCGGGCAAGACGACGCTGCTCAACCGCATCCTGCACGCACCGGCGCTGCCGTTCAAGATCATGGTGCTCGAGAACGAACTGGGCGCGATCAGCATCGACCACACGCTATTGCAGCAAGACGCTGACGCCAGCGATACAAGCGACGCCGATAGTAAGGTGAAGAGCCTGGCAGCCGACGGCATCTACGTGATGCAGAACGGCTGCATGTGCTGCACAGCCTCGGGCTCGTCCAAGAGCAGCGAGCTCGAGCGCATTCTTGACTACCTGCTGCGCATCGTGGATGAGGACGGCTTTGACTACCTGGTGGTCGAGACCACGGGGCTCGCGGACCCGGGCCCGATCATCGAGACCTTTCTGCGTCTACGCGCGTCCCGCTTTCGGTTGGACGCAGTGGTCACGATGGTCGACGCGTACGCGGCCAACCGGTTCTGGGATGAGGACGAGCAAGCGTACACTTTCCCCGTTGAGCTCCAGCGCCAGCTGCTGTACGCGGACATTGTCGCGCTCAACAAGATGGACCTCGTGGACAAGCAAGCGTCAGGCCAGGTCGCGCGACTCAGGGGCGCGATTCGTGGGATCAACGAGGAGGTGAAAATGTACGCGTGCGTGAACGCCGAACTCGACTTGGCGAACATCATCGACGTCAACACGTTCGACGCGGTCAAGTTCCGCGAGCATGGCGCGGACAATAACCAGGAGCACAGTGAAGCCCATACAGAGCACGATGGCGATAGCCACCACCACCACCACATGCGCGCAGCGCACACGAGCGGCATCACCACGGTGCACTTTGAGATGGCGGCCGAGCTCGACATCGCCAGGTTTGGCGAGTGGTACGTTGGCATGATAGTACATGTATTCTTTGTTACGGTGCTGAAATGGTTGGCTGATATGCGTTGTTTACCTTGTAAATAGGCTGACGGTGGTCGTGGATGAGTATGCCAAGAGCGACGTGCTGCGCATCAAGGGCGTGGTGGCGATCGCGAACGACACGCACCGGTGCATCGTGCAGTGTGTGCTGGACACGTACACGATGGCGCCGTCGGTCGAGTGGCGCGCGAACGAGACGCGCATGTCCAAGCTCGTGCTGATCGGCAAGAACTTGGACCAAAGCGCGCTTGAAGAGGGCTTTCTGAGCTGCATAGCTAACAGCAACGCACGTGGAGATGGCGACGACAGTCGTCAAGAGCCCAAGAAGGACGTTTAATGGATGTGAAGAGCGGCGGACTTACGAAGATTGGTTGCGCGCCGAAATGCCAGTTGAAAGGATGAGGGCGGACAGGAAAGTGGGTCGAGCGTCATCACCTCGGTCTGGGGGGTTCTCAATTCTCAAGTCATTTGTCTGTATGAAGGCTTCGATGAGTGCGAATGACATGTACGTACCTCCCACCAAGAACCCCATCGGACGATGCGGTTTGCGAACCTGTACGATTGAAATCCTGGTGAACGATATCGATACCGTGAGGCATGGCGCCGCGTCGGAGCTGCGTAGGGTAGCGACCAAGCCCATATCAGATGAGAAAACCGCGTGCGCTTGACACAGGACCGAGTCCCCAAGCTTCATGTCTTCATGCTTGTGTTGCATCTCTCTTATCTCACAGTGAAGTGGTCTAGCTCCCACCACTAGCAACCATCGAGCTCCATGCTCTTGAGACGACAGGCGGGTGGAGTCTACTGCGAGCTTCGAGAGACCAAACCTGCAAATCCTGTAAGGCGCGCCTCTTGTTTGTTGACTGAAGCTCGAAGAACCAGAGGGTGCTCGAGCGCAGTGTCCTTTCGGGACAAGCGAGCCCAACGCAACCCTCCGCCACCTCTCTCTCTCCTTCGGTGGGCGCATCACGCTCACGCACACGTCAACAGTGGACACACCATCAACGAGCCTCTGCAATCACGCCTCGTCTGCTTCGTACGAGAGCCCGTGGCGGATGTGGACATCTCTTGATGACAAATGGTGTGTGTGTGTGCGTGACTGGCTATTTGGCTCCTCCTCCACCTCTCCAGTCGATCAATCGCTTTTGTGAAAAGGTGAATGAATGACCGGAGCTCTTCACGCCCACTTAACAAAACGTGCGACTTGTTGGCGCTGAGCACCGCGGAAGCGACTGGGAAGCGATAAGAGGCGTGCACGAAGGAAGGCTTGGTGCGCTTCAAGAGGCTCGAGCTCCTAGGACGAGTTCAACCCGAGGAGGTGGCCGAGGACACTGTCCACATTCTGATGCGTTTACAATATACTAGGATTTCACGAGTCTCGGTGCTCCAGTACTGTACCGTAGGATTCGTATCGGGCGTCGTCTCATCAGCGCAAATTGGAAGACCGACCGAGGTGCCCACCAGCCTCAGAATGCCTACGTCTTATCGCTGGTGTTGACTTGGCTGCATGGAGCATTTGCATGGCGTCACTGTTCTGTACTCGACTCCGATGTCCCTCGGAACGATGACAACGCAACCACCGTTGCAGCGACCAACACGATGGCCTCGAGGCATCTCCGAGTCATCGACCTCGACCGTTATCACAAGTCTCGACTGAGTTG
>JAASFQ010000697.1:0-16138 GCA_023333845.1 Globisporangium polare | reverse complement strand
TGTTGATTTTCAGCATCGATTTGGCTTGGCTTTGCTCGCTTTTCGCGCTTGGAGAGGATCGAGAGAGCGCAGACAGTCGTCCGCGCCGCCACACACGCATTTGCAGCTCACAGGTCGCTAGCCGCCCCCGCGCCGCGCCCTGTGTGTATGCCCCCATCACGCACTCGTTCTCCATAACGACTCGGCGTGCAGTTCGACTCGGCCTCGCTGTCTTCTGTCGCTCCTGTTGTGTCGATCGATTCCCTGTTCACGGCAGCGCTGCAAATCTGCCTCGAGGCGCTCTTTGAGCTGCGTCTTAGCGCGTGTGACCTCCGGGTTGAGTTCGCGGCCATCCTTCTTCTGAGGCGCCATGCTCTGCTTTGACACCCCTCACTCGACGATCATGAAGGGACAAGGAATCGCTGGGAAAGAAAGATTTGGTTTTTGGTTCTTTGGGAGAAATCGGGAACTGGGAGATTGCCGGAGTTTCTCTGGGCAAGGGAGGCTCACAAAAGTGCAGACGATGGAGTGATCCGAGAGGCCAGCTCGCTTTGAACCAGGAAGGTCGTTTGATGTCTTTGCGCCGACAGTCAGTAGCTTGTAGACCTCCTTCCCAGTCCATCCGGCGAGCTCTCGCGAGGTGGTCAGTCCTGTGAGATCTCAGCGGCGATCTCGGATGTTCTTCCCGATCGACATCACACAAAAAGTGTTTGGAGCCACACGAAGCAAATCGTTGACATTCTCGGTGATGTCGTCAATGTCGATAATGCATTTTCATGAAACCACCTCGAAGCGACGCGATCGATCGATCGATCGATCTATCATTACACAAGCAGCATCAGTCCAGCAGCTCCACACACACGCGCGCACATTCGCTGTTGTGGTCGCCACTTCGCTCTCCCTCGCCACTACTTTAGCTCACCAGCTGTCTCGAATACCAGCCCTCCATTTGTGTGCGCGCGCGCACTGCCTCGCTTGCACTACTGGCAACGATGTACAAGACGCAGGCCAAGATCGACAACATGAGCACGGCCGAGTGGCACCAGTACCACCAGCTTCTCGCCAACCGACGGCTCGTCGAGTACTTCGCACAAGAGATCGACCGCTTCGCACGCACGGCGCTCAAGCCCGACGACGTGCTGCGCAGGTTCAGCCTCAACGGCGACGGCCAGCTGGACGCCAAGGAGTTCACGCTCGCGCTCAAGCGCCTGGGCATCCTGCAGCTGCCGCCGTCTGGAGCAAATAACAGCAACAGCAATGACGCCCAGCAGCAGCAGGAGACCACAGACACGCTCATGAAGGGGAGAGAGCTCTACTCGGTCTTCTGTCCTTCGCAGACGCGCAAGCTTGGTGCGTTGGCTCGTATTGACTGGGGTTGGCTGTCTGCCTGGAGAGTGTCTAATGGATGGATGAATGCCGGTGGTGTCGCTCTCATGTAGACATCGACATGTTCTGCCGCATCATGACTGAGTGGTCCCTGCAGCTCATTCGGGCACAGCACGATCTCCAGAAACAGCAGCAGACGCAGCAGCAGTCGCGTCCAAGCAGCACTTCAGGACGCCAGCACAGCCGCGTCCAGCAGCCGTCATCGTCATACAAGCAGTACGATCCACCAATGACCGTCTCTGCGCCGTACGCGACCGAGAACCCGCGCTCCACTGGTGCGTATGGCAGTAGCAACAGCGCTAAAGATATCCCTTCGAGCCTCCACGGCAACCAGAGCGGCAACAACTGCGAGAGCGACACGATCTGGAGACGCATCTCGGACGCCATTGCGCAGAACCTCGACAAGCTGAGCCAGATCTTCTTCAAGATGGACATCGCGTGCTCCGGCAGCGTGAGTCGCGAGGAGTTTGAGCTCGGGCTGAGCCACATCGGCGTCTTCCTCACGCCAAGGGAGTACGAGAAGGTCTACGACTCGCTCTCGCCCGAGCTCAAGGACTTTTCAGCAGCTGCAGCAGCAGGTGGTGGCTCGACGAGCTCACATGGCGGCAGCGGCTCAACGGCGTTTGCGGTCAAGTACGCCGACTTCCTGGCGCTCTTCCACGGGAAGTCGCCGCTCGTGCTGCCCACAAAGTCCAAGCAGACGTCGCCACCGGTCGCGGGCATGGGCAACGCGCGTCTCTGGGACTTTCTCGTGCAGTCGATCGACAAACTGCTGCCGCTGTTTTTGCAGTTCGAGAAGATCAATCAGCGCTACGTGACACCGGACACGTTTCGCGATTGCCTGCTGCGCTGCGGACTCGCGCTGAGCAACGCCGACTACGCCGCACTGCGTGTGCGCTTGCTGCCATTCACGTATGTAGTTATTCAGTTCCGCTCATGAGCGTCCGGTTGAGACTAACCAATTCGCTTACTTGCAGGGACTCGTCGACGGGGGCGATCGGTCTTGGCCCACTCATGCAAGCACTCAAGGCGAGCGACCACCGCTCGATGAAGACTTCGGCCGTGTCGTCACCGATCGCGATGCCGTCAGCGCGAGGCGGAGCGCAGACGATCGACGTGTCGCCTATCCGCACGGGGAGACGCACGAACTTCCAGGCCGTGAACGAGAGCTACCACCCGAGCCTGTCAGCCACGAACCCAGCAGCGCCGTACCCAGCAGGGAAGTCCAACGAGCAGCGGTACGGAAGTCAGAGCTAGCAGCCTCATTCTAAACGGGACAGTGTCTCTTGGTCCGATTGACTGACTCCTGGGTGCTCTTGTAGAAATGTCGAAGCGAACCGGACGATCGTGAAGATCCGTGACGAGAGCCGGTGGAAGAGCGACTGCACACTGTACGGCAACCCAGACGACTTGGCAGCAACAGGTTCATCTTCAGGAGGCCAGGATGCAGCAGGCGCGACTGGAACAGTCCCGTACGAGGACCCCATGTTCGCTGGCCGCCCGCAAGTGCCGCTCGAGAAGCGCATCTTGCTCAAGCTCCAGCAGATGAAGGAGCTCGGACAGCTGGGAGCGTCGTCGCCGCAGACAATCTTCCCCGGCGACCGCTTCGGACGCATCACGCGCGGCCAGTTCCGTCAGAGTCTTGTGCACTTGAGTGTGCTGGCGCGCTACGCTGAGGTCGAGACGCTCTTCTGGACGCTCGACCCCAGTGGACGCGGGTACATTGTGAACCACGATCTGTACGACCACTTCAACTCGTTCACGACGGCTCGTCCAGCGGAGCCGTCTTCCCCATCAGCCTTTGCAGATTCAGTCTCTTCGCCTTCAGCAACAGCAACAGGATCGCGATGGAGCACGTTGCCTGTGATCAACACGGATGGAGCGCCCACGTCGCCAACTTCGAACAAAGGGAACGGCCTCCTGGGGACAGCAGCTGGACGTCTGCCACGGTCAGCCCAGAAAGTGCTCGAGGGCATGCTCATCGAGCTCCCTCACCTGCTTGCTATCTGCCAGCATAACGACACGAGCCAGAGCGGGATGATCTCGCCACAAGAGTTGCTCGCTGCGATCCAGGAGCTCGGCATCTTGGCATCCACCTCGGACCTGCAGTCGGCGATCTTTACGATCTACAGCGGCATGGAGATTTCGTCTTCATCGAATGGCAGCCCTCCGTTGATTGCGTGCAAACGCCTGGAAACACGTCTGGGTCAGCTCTGCAGCGACCTGCTCTCTCCGAAGAAGCGCAAGAAGCATCTCTCGACCACCTCAGTGCTGCTCGCGCCGCAGGAACAGTCCTACGACGAGCTCATCGGCGGCAAGCACGAGTTCGACATGCACACTGTGAGCGAGACCGACGCGCTCTGGAACTGTCCGCGGCGGAAAATGAACCACGACCACCGCGCGACGAAGACGTCGTTCCGCCTGACTGACCACATATCGGACGACGTTGGGCTAGTGCAGACGCGTCTTGCGTCGGACTCGGCTCCGAAATACGCGATGCAGCAACAGCAACAACGTCAAGTTGTAGGCGGCTCAGAGGACGACGCCGAGCGCAAAGTGCGCATGAATCGACTCGCGGTCATCTCGATCCTTCATGACCTTCTCGAGCGCCGCATCGACCTGAAGACCGCGATGGACCTGCACCGCAACGCGGACGTACACGGCCAAGTGAGCAAAGAGGACCTAGCGGAGATCCTGCTGACGTCTCGCCTGAGCCTCAACTTTTCGCCATCGTCGTCCGGTATCTCCGTACGCGACTTCATCGAGACGCTCTATCCGTCACACACGCAGCATGGCGGCATCACGTACCTGGACCTCCTACACCGTGCGAGTGATCTGCTAGCCGAACTGAAGCGCGTGACTCCGTCAAAAGCCCCTGGTGGCTTCCAGGGTGGCAGTTCCCAGCAGCAGCAGCGCCAGACTGCGCGGCGCCTGAACTCGAACGTGGACATCGGCTTCTCGTCGTCATCATCGTCAGCCACGCCTCTTGCCCCGCAACCCTCAACGCTGGGGAGTATGGCCAGCTTTTCAAGCGACGAGGCCTCAGTACGAAGAAAATTGCTCAACGAAAGTCGTCTGAGTGAGCTGCTCCTCAGCGACAGCGGACGCCAGAGTGCCGCGATCTTGATCCGTCATGCCTTCAAGGGACTCGCTCCGCGAGAGATGGTCGTGCCGATCGAGAATGGGGAGTACGAAGCTATGTGCCGCTCGGACGACATCAAGCACGTCTGCTACCGCCTCGGGCTCGACCTCGATCTGAGCGAGCAGCAATTCGTGATCCTCACGGTCGACAGGAATGGTGCGGGCTTCATCTCGTCGCCACAGCTCCTTGATTTCTTCACGCAGCTTGCCCTCTCCGAGCCAGCACGACAATCTTCAGTGTCGCCACCGAAAGTCACGAAGAACGGTCAGTTCCCAGGCTTTGAGAAACCGCACCAGCAGCAGCGACAGAAGGCACTAGGAGGCGACACTTTCTACACCGGATACACACCGCGATCTCGAGGGCAGCAGCAGCAGCAACAACAATACTCGCAAACGCGAGATTCCTGGAGCCCTGTGCAAGCAGGCTGACCGACCTGAGTGAGCTGGAGTCAGTCGGCATTCTCCAATACGCAATTGATAAACGCTAAATCCTCGAGCACCGCACTGTCAAACTCCCGAGAAATCGGAGGCTTGCGCGCTGCGATGAGCCTTCGTTCTTTCTGAGCGCCACTAAATATAGAGTCCCATTGTCAGACTTCCAGCATCAGCATCAGTGAGTTGAGTTGTGAACACTAGCACAAAACCACACCTGCACGCAGCTCGCTCGAATGACGTCTCCGTCACGTAGCAAAGGGCTACCGCGGCTGATTTACCCGCCACCAGCATCCAAGCAGCTCGTGTCCGCGAAAGATGCGGGCAAGATGAACCGCGTCACGAGCGGTATCGGGGGCGTGCTCGAGACGCTGCAGATGAAGATCGATACCCTGGAACGCGAGATCCGCGCCGACGAAAAAGGCAAGCAGGACTACGACGACCAGCTCTTTCGATTGAGCAAGCGCCGCGAGGACCTCGAGACGAAGCTCCGCGAGAGTCAGAACTGGATCGCGCTCTTTGACAGCAAGATCAAGCCGCTGGAGGGTAAGTACGGCGAGACCACGGACCTGATGCAGTCACAGTACGAGGACGCCAAGCTCCGCCACGCGCAGGGCATCCACGTGCTCATGGAGAACTTCGACTACCACCCAGAGTACAAACGCTTCAGCGACACGTTCTCTGCCGTGCCCTTTAGACCCAAGTAATTGAACGCTCCTGTATAATTGAGAGAAATAGAAAAGCAAATAACAAGAAGACTGCCTTACCCAGTCTGCTAGATGATAATGCCGCCTCGCAGCTCAGTGTCTTCTTCTAAACCCGTCCGACGATCATGTCGAGCTCCATCGCTGCCGGGATGCGGCGCTTCTTCTTGTCTTTCGCCACCCAGTCCATGTCACCTCGCTTGAAGACCACTCTTCCAGTCTCAGCGTCTATCAGAAAGTAGAAGCCAGCGGCAGTGTTAGTTCACACATGCAGCACAAAAAGGTATCAGCTAGCAACTCAAAGCACCCACCTGGAGCGACGAAGAGCGTGTTGAACCAGATCTTGAAGTGCTTCTGGACACGGCAGTTGTTGCACTGTATGAGCTTGAACTCGATCAGGATGCTGCCTCGTATCTCTTCTCGCAGCGAAAACTGCTCGTAGCCAAGCGCCTGGTGCAGCAGTGTCTGACATGAAAGAAGAGGAATACAAGACATAACAAGCATATGCAAGTTTGAGGGACATACATCATAACACAGAGCTTGAGCCAACGCTATGGTCCCATGACATAGACGCACCTTCGAAGCAGAAGCGTTGTCTAGCTGATACACTCGAAGTCTCAGCTGCGGTGGTGTCACGGCGGTCAGTGTATTCTGGATACTGAGCTCCTTGAGTACGAACCCAGGTTCGTCAATCGCCGCGCGAGGACTTTGCAAGGACAGCGATCGCAGCTGTTCGTAGTATTTCACCCACTTCCGTTGACTGATCACCGTTAGACCACGCAGATCGTGGACGCGGACTTGGTTGTACCGCTCGATCGCAGCAGCGGCAGAGTTTGCAAACTGCATCCGCACGAGCAGAACGCACGCCATCATTCCGGCGCGTCCCTTTCCGGCCTGAAACAAACTCAATTCGGTTAGCACGGCGCAACAAGCTCATCAGCTGAACTCAGTAGCCATCTGGGTACCGCACCTTGCAATGAAGAGCCACGATGTGGTTCGGATCTGCGTCCAGCCATGCTGCCGCGTGATCAGCAAACTCCATCCTGAGCAGCAGAAATGCACATTGAAGACAGTCAGCACCTACAAAGCTCACGACATAACCCAGCGAAGAAACGCCATGACACTAGAGCACCACGCACAGCTGTTCAAATGTCGGGACGTTATGGTCCTCAATCGGGAAGCACTTGGTGCGACCGGCAAACACACTCGCAGGGTAACTATTACACATAGGAGAGCAAGATGAGTTCCCCATCCATGTTACATCCTGTAAGCGAAGTGCAAGAAGCAAGCAAGTGTCCGTTCAAATCCGGCCTTTCCGCAACGAACGTACCAGCGCTCCTCTTCGGCGCAGAAGTTGTACACAAAGTAGTTGCCGGCGTGGCGGTCTTCCAGGAAGCGCACGACCTCGGAGCGCGGGTTCCGGTACGTGAACTCGACGCCGACCGCCGGGAATCCTGGACTCACACGATACAGCACAAAGCACCATCGAGTCAGGGAGCTAAATGGTTCGACAATGCCACAATGAACGAGCCTTCGCTACATCGCGCGCTCTCTCTCTCTCTCTTGGAAACGCACCCATGACGATCACGCGCGGGTGCACGTAGCAGAGGTCGAGGTCGTAGCCGCCCTGCTTGAAGCGACGCTTGTTCTGCGACACGAGCGCGCGCGGCAGCGCGAACACGCCGTTCGCGCAGGCCATCGCGATGGACGCGCGCGGCAGCTTCTTCGGGAGCCGCACCATCTTTCCGTCGTTTGGCGAGTGCGGCTGAGTTCAAGTCGAAGTAGTGTGGTACTGACTTTTCTGCCACATCACTTTGGACACCAGTGCGAGTTCTTAGCGTGTTTTTTGGGGGGTGGAGAATTTTGGTTTCTTTGGAGAATTTTTGGATTTTGGCGCGATTTGATTGGCTACTGCAAAAACGTCGCTGTCCTGCAGCAGACTTGGAGTTTGTATGCTCTCGCAGGACGCCGTCTCGCTCCGGCCGCACTCCTGCGAAAGCATACAAAGATCAAGTCTGCTGCAGGACCGTCCTTTCCCAGAAAAGAGAACAGAACTGGAATCGTTTTGAACAGGCCTCGGAGCCTTCTCAATCCCTGGAAAGGTGGCGGTCTTCATGCGTGATTGAAGCGGCGTGCGTGTGGCAGCACCGCTGTTGGTGGCTGCGGCGTCCGAGAGAGAGAGAGCTGCAATGGTGCGCTTCCTCCAGCCAGCAGCAACAGTCCAACGCACGGGGATCGGCACTCCCCAATCTGCCGTCTCGAGCGCATATCGAAGAAGAAGGAGCAGGCCAGCAAACAACAGCGAGTGCCGCATCTCCCCAACTCGAGCAGCAAAAGAGAGAAGCGAGCTACCCACACGACAGAGCCATGCGCGTCCACCGAGTACTGCTTCTCGTCGCCCTCGTGTTCGCAGCGAGCGTGGCAGCACAGGACAATGCGAATGCAGGCGATACGTCAATGGGAGACAGCGCGCGGGGAAGTGGCAGCGGCTGGACGGGCAGCAGATCTGCGGCTGGAAGCATGAAATCGCACGACATGGGCGGCGGCTCGTGGGGGAGCCACTCCGCCGGCTCGTGGGGAAGCCACTCCGCCGGCTCGTGGGGAAGCCATTCCGCCGACTCGGGCTCCAGAGATTACACCATCGAGACGATACACTCAGACTCAGGCTCGAAGAGCAAGCCGATCAACGGCAACGGTGGCAATGAAGCGGGCACCGACAAGGAGAGCGCCACAACCGCTCCGCCGACCGTATCGCCCAATACGAAGAGCGCGGCGACGCAAGTCACTCCTGCCACGACGACGACGGTCGCCTGCATCCTTGCGGCCATCATGAGCGCCTACTTCGCGTAAGTTTGCTGCAGGATAAGCAAAGAGGCGTGATCGCAAGCAAGGAGGTCTTTGGCGAAGAGCACTCAGTGACGTGGAATAAATGGGGAAATAGACGAGAGCATGGAATGTGCCATTTAATTCATCCTTCCAACTCATCTTCCTTCACGTCGTGCACATTCAAACAGACTCAATAGGACTCGTGCGAGTCGGGGCGGTCGAGCGCGGCGCCGGCGTACCGCCACGACTCCGAGTAGTCGGTCTTGCCGTCGCGCTTGCGACTCGACTCGCGCAGGCCTTCGATCTCGAGGAACTGCGCGTACGGCAGGCGCTTGGACGGCTGCAGCGTCTGCAGGTTCGCCACAGGAGAGGCCGACGCCATGGAGCTGTTCGTAGCGGACGCGAAGGAACTTCCGAGCTGCTGACTTGTCGCTGTCGTGCCCGCCGCTGCTGTGGCAGCTGTCTCCAAAGCGCTCTTGAGCGACTCGATCTCCGCCTTGAAGCTCGCGATCTGCGCCTCCATGTTGGCTCGCTGCTCGCTCTCACACTGCGCACTCGCCTCCGCCTTCTCGGCACTTCTCTTGGCGGCCTCGATCTGCTTCTGCTGCGCTGCACGCGATGCTTCGTGGCGTTTGAGCTCCAGTTTCCGCTCATGGGCGATGCGGTTGCTCTCTTCCAGCACAGTCTTCATCTTCTGCTGCCACTGCGCCTCGTGGCGTTGCAGGTCCAGCGCGAACTTGTCTTCCAGCGCGCGCATCTCGGACTTGAGGTGCACGGCAACGCCCGCGGTCTCACGCTCAGTGGTCCGTACCTGGGCGATCTGCCTGCTCAGGCCCGCGTTGGTCTCCTCGAGTCGCGTCACGCGCAGCTCAAGCTCCGATTTTTGGTTCTGGATGTCGTAGTACGACGTGCACATGGACACCACGGGCTTGGCCAGCAGCGACCCGGAGCCAGAGCGCTGGTGGCCGCTCGATCCGTGCTGCTGCTGGTTCATGCGCCAGTGGGTCCACTTGCCCCACATGCCGCACGCCGGCACGAAATGCTCAGCGTCGTTCTTGGAGCAGAAGAAGCACTTGCCCGCTTTAAATGACGGCAGCACCGACACCATCTTGCCCGCCGCGTCCACATGCTCCGAGACCAGCTCCGATCGCACGAGCTCCTCCGGTCGCGAGAGCTCGAGCTCCGCGTCGTCGGCGTATTCCATCACCATCCCATTCTCATGACGGTGGTGCGGCGCATCACCGTTGACTAGGAGCTTGGCCTTCACTGTGCGCATTGGGCGTCTTCGTGGCGATGTTGTCGACTGGAGCAAGCCCTGGTGATGATTGTGATGGCGATGACGGCCTTCATCATCAGCACCGGAGCGTAAAGCGCGCACCTCAGTTGTCGACACAGAGCCCACGAGCGCCTTGCTCACCGGCATGCGTGACGAGAGGATCTCGGGGTCAAAACCCGCCGTGTACTCGGACACGATCTTCACGAGCAGCGGATACTCGCTCTCGAGCCCGGCCTGGAGCTGCGGATACAAGAAGCACGAGCGCGTCAAGAAAGACACGAGCTCCTTCCAGGCGCACACGAACCAGCTGAAGACGCCCATGGCGACGATCACGGACGCCACTAGGAGTCCGTAGCCGACACTGTGCGCCGAGATGATGATCCACTCCGAGGGCATCGTGAGCGACATCATCCAGAGGATGACCGAGCCGAGCACGGGCACGACGAAGAGCCACATGAGCTGTCGGGTCATGACCAGCAGGAACACGGTCATGCCCGCACAATGGCTGAACCAGGCCCAGCCGGTCTGCTCGTCGACAAACTTGAGCGTGTCGGGGAGCGACGCCCAGCCGCCCGTCGTGAACGCGCCCCAGAGGAAGACACCGAAGAAGAACGTCGGGCCATTCGAGTGCGCGAGCGTCTTGAAGAACCGGTCCGTGCCTTCGTAGGGCGTCAGCAGCGTGTTGGTGCGTGCGACGGCGAGTGAGATGCTCTCGCTGCTCAGCCGCCGGCGCAGCACGAACCGCTCGCGCGAGTTGTACTCCGAGTAGTACGAGATCGTGTTGAAGATGCCGATCACGGGCGCGCAGTAGAAGAGCCCGAGCACGGACTCGGCTGGGCGCGACGGCGGGCGGATCGCAAACGACAGCACGGTGTAGAGCACGGCGGTGGCCCAGCTGCCGCAGGTTGAAGAGATAAAGCCCAGCGGCGTGATCTTCGGGATCGTGTAGAACGACAGGCCGAAGATCACGAAGAGCGCGTCCTGGTGTAAACAGAGGAACAGGATCAGCATAGCAAGTGTGTTAGGCTCACTAATGAGAAAACAGGGCGACAGTGAGACTGGACCTTAGCATTTCATTACCCATTGGTGCAGGCTGGTGCGCTGGAGCGCGTACAGCAGGAGGCTCGGGATCCCGTTGCAGACCGAGACGAGCAGCATCGTCGTCTCGTGCGCTTGTATTAGATCCTGTAGCAACGCAGTTGAGCCGGCTCATTGTTAGCAAAGCTCGGATGCAACAGCGTAGAACCATCTTAAGGCAGGTCCGCGTACCCAGTTGACGAGGACGAACATGGAGATTTGAAGCACCTGCATAGCACCAACACGCCAGCAACACACACATAGAAATGAGACGTACAGTCCATACATAGTCTTCTACGCCAAGTCGTACTAATGCATCTGCTTGTATTGCATCTCACCGCTAGAAAGACGCGCGCCGGGAGCGTGACCTGCAAGTTCGCGATCGGGTGCTCGATGCAGTCACCGAGGCCGAAGAGGATGTGTGAGCCGGCCGCCGGGATGAGCGAGCGCAGCCACAGCGCCTTCTTGCGCTTGTGGATGCTCGCTTGGTACGCGTCTTCCAGGGCCGCGTCCTCGAAGCGCAGCGTGAACTGGTTCAGCCGCACGGTCGAGTGCATGCGGCCCGTGCGCTCCATCGCCTGCACCGACGGTGCTGCTGCTGTTGCTGTTGTGGCGGTCGTACTGGAGCTGCTGGTGGGTGTAGCGTGTGCCTCGTGCTCTTCTGTCATCGTGTCCATGGGCTCTTTATGCGGCGCTGGTGGCGCTGGCGCCATGCGGAGAGAGCTGCTCGCGTGCTGCTTTTTTGTTTTTCTGTTTTGGGCCTGCAAGTGTGTCAATACTCAGCCACTATCGAGCGAGCGACCTGTCTCTATAAGCATGCTCGATTGGTGCATACTTGAAAGACAGCTTGTCCGTTGGACAAAACTGGTCCACGACCGCAACAAGAATGACTGCCTCGAGGAACACGCAGATCGGCGTTTGCTTTTGCCAGCTTCCAGCCAAAATGGATGGAAGATGAGGATCGAAATGCTGGCAGCACCAACTTCAGCACTTCCAACGAGTTGCCGCCGACATGCGCCGGAAATCCGGTCTGATTCAAAGTCGAAGATCAACATGTTGCTCACATGGTTTTTTTTTTTTCCCCCTCCAACGAACGCTGCCGATCTGCTCGCCACCTCCCACGTTAACAGCATGCCGTCTCGATCGAAGATCTATGCCGTTGGCTCGCACCAAGCGCTAGCAAATCGCTTGAGAGAAGCTTTGAGTCTGCTCCTTGTGCGGTTTGCCTTCTCTTGCCGAAATGCATGGCATCGGCCTCCTTTGAGCATGCGCATACAGAGGCTCCACTGTCGGGCGCCATTTTATGGGTGTGAGCAAGCATGGACAGAAAATAATGATCACAAATTTCTAGGCACCGAGGCAGAATCGCAGGTTTTCCAGTCCTGACGCGCCATTCCCTGTGCGCATCCTGTGTTTATGCTACGTGCCGCCACTGTGTGCAGCTCGTCCCAGATGACCATGCAGCGTGACGCTGGCTGGTCGAGGTCAACGAACGATCCCTCATGTTGAAGTTGCTCTTCATCTGCTGGACCAGCAGGAGACTCCAGGTCCCGAACAGAAACACACCAGTGCAGAACTGAGCAATGCGATTGAAAGACCGCCACGGACTGCCTCCTTACGCTGGGCCAGCAAGCGAGAAGAACGAGCTCGACGCTTCTCGATGCGATTCCCCGTCCCAGGATCGTCACCCAGCCTCGGTCCAAGACGCAGCGAACGAACTAACCGCCGCGAGAAGTTCGCAACCACAAACGCGACCACACGCGCAAGTGGTCTCTGTCGGAGGACAGCATGGCGCCTCAGTTGAGGGTGGCCACGAACTCAACTCGGAGGTCACACGCGGTTGGACGCAGCTCAAAGAGCGCCTCAGGGCAGACTTGCAGAGCGAAATCGCTGCCGTGAACAGTGAATCGATCGACACAACAGGAGCGACAGAAGCCAGCGAGGCCGAGTCGAACTGCACGCCGATCGTCGTCTTCGACTCGATTTCCCGCGTAAACTTCCGGCGTTGGCTCAGGCGAAACGAAGGAGTGCTGCGCCGGTGGCTCTACGAACTACCCGCTGGCGACATCATCTTCCGAATCGTCGAGCAAGTTCAGCGCATCGGAAACGACAACGTTGGGCTTCTGCGGACCGTAAACCTTCCGGTCTCCCCGACCTGCGACGTTGGAGACCGAGCTGCAATTGACTTTGTTTTCGCAGCTGCGAGGGGCTCAAGCAAGCCAGAGGCAAGTGGACACCCTGTGTGTTAATCAGTTGATGACCAAGGACCTCCATTCAATGCTAGAAGCAATCGCAGGGGACAACACACCACGACTTTATAACCAAGACGAGCTGCAAGCAAGTCAAAAGCACATGCCGGCCTGCCATAGCTCATTTCTACTCTATCACGCATTCACCCTGTGTGAGGAGTTCGCGCTACCTCTCCTTCTTTGTTTGCAGCTCTGGTCGGCATGTTTCGCTAGAGTGAACGAAGTACGTGGATGCCAGCAAGCGTGCTCGCGCTAATGTACGTCATGTTGGTTGGTCTCCAGTACTATGTGCAGTGTTTTTACGTCAGGATACCCTCAGGGAATGCTGTGTGACGCTGGCTGGTCGAGACCATAGGACTATAGCCTTCGTGCTAAAGTAGCTGCTCGACAGACTCCTCATTTCCTACGTGCAGTCCCAGCAACCTCGTTGGCCCCACGTTCTTAATGGCTCTCCTTCTGCTCTCCTTCTGCTTCAGCAGCAGCGCCGCCGTCGAGGTCCTGCGTCCAGTCGAATTGCTCCCAGTCCTTGAGAAACGCGAGCACCTGCGTCTTCTCCTTCTCGAACGAGCGCTGGTTCTCGGCCTCGCGCCGTCCGTACTTGGGCGGGTCCACGCCGAGCATCCCGGCGACCACGTTCACGCCAAAGTCCTGCGGGAACTTGCTCTCGTCCTCGATCACGTGCGCGTAGCCGCCGCCACCTTCGCCGGTTTTGCTGCTGGCCGCCCACTCGATGTGGAAGTAGGCAAACTGAGGAGGCACGTGGCGCGCCACGCCGCCCTGGGCCGTGTCGATGATCTTCTTGTGCGTCGACCACTCCTCGTCCACCTGCATGAGCTCCTGCTTGAAGTACAGCGGCGTGTCGAGCGCCAGGTCGCGTGGCACGGGGATGCACTCGATGAACGTGTGGCGCTTGCGCTGCGGCGCGTTCGTGTGCTCGATGAAGACCATGCTCGTGCCGAACACCTTCTCGCACATCGCCGTCAGCGCTCGCTGGAAGCGCTTCATCTCGTCCTGCACCTGCTCGCTCGCCTGCGTCGCAGACGCCGTGTGGTCCAGTGGCACGATCACGCAGTGCGCCGGGTGCAGCACGGGCTTGCTTGGGATAGCCAGGTATGTCACCTCCCCCAGTGACAGCATCAGGTGCTTCTTGAAGCCCGGGCTCTGCATGCACAGTGTGCACTTTTGGGTCTTGTCGTCCCACTTCTTGCTCTCGCCGATGGCGCGCGAGCGTTCGCGCTCTTGGATCGCGCGCTTTGTGAGTCGCGAGTCGCGCTTCTCGTACATCTTGGTGTCCAGCTGGTCCTCCTCGTCAAAGCCGCTCGACAGGTTCTGCGCGTTCGCCTCTGTGCCTTTGTAGCGCGAGCCAAGACGCAGGATGTTGCGCGCGTTGATCGCGTCCATGTCGCTGGACGAAGAGCCGCCGCCCAGGTGCGCGCTGCCCATGCGCTCTTCGCGCACGAGCTCTTCGAGCGAAACCAGCGTCGAGTCGTCAGCATTCTCCTTGCTGTCGCGTTGGCTCTTCTTGCCGCGGCGCGAGCCAAAGCGCATGTCCTCCTTCTCCAGCGGTGGGAGCGCGCTGTTGATCGCCTCGTAGTGCGGCACGGCCTTCGCTGCCGCCGCCTGGTCGCGCTTGGCCTCGAGCTCGTTCAGCTGCTCCTTGAGCTTGTGGAAGAGCTCCTTCTTGCCCAACATCTGCGCGCGCAGGGCTCTCGCAGCAAGCTTGTTCAGGTCCACCTCCTCGTCATCACCATTCTTCGTCTTGTCAGTTGTACTGGTGGTTGCCGCTGTTGGCTCAACAACCTGACTGTGGGTCTGAGTAGTCCCGGTAGTAGAAGAAGAGTCCACCTTCGCTTTGTGTCCTCCGTAGAGGAACGCCTTGCGCTTCTCGAGCAGCTCTCGCTCTTCCTGGGCTTTGGCTTCATCGACAACTGGAACGGGCTGCTGTTTCTTGACTGGCTCAGGAACAAAAGTCCGCTGGGCCTCTGCGCGCGCCTTGCGCTCCGACATTTGTTTCTTTTCAGCAGCGGTGGGCGACCTGATGGGCGAAGGACTTCGCTCTCGCGGTCGCTTGGACTGCGAATGCTCCGAGCGTCGGACGCGGCCTTTGCTGCGACTGCGACTGCGGCTATTACGTCTGTGGCGGCGGTCGTCGCGCTCTCTCCCACCTGTCTGTCTGCTGCCAGCCCCCTTTTGAGCTCGTTCTTCAAAGTCCGGTAGTTTGGAGTAGTCGATCGGCTCCTCTTCTTCTTCGTCATCACCACCGCCGCGTCGTTTCGCACCACCACCTCGCCCAACTTTATCAGCAGCAGTGCCACCACCATCACCTTTACCTTCATCGTGCATCGCCCGAAGCGACACCTTGCTCTGGATGCGCGTCGAGTAGCTTGCCAGGAGCGTCTTGTCCTTCACGTCCTTTCCAAGTGGCAGCGCTCGGCGACTCGAACTCGGCGCTTCCTTCACGTTCCCGTCGTCGTCGTAGCGCTTGTAGTGGAGATGCGAGTGTGAGCGCGCCGAGCCCCTCGCGCTCTCTTTGAGGATGTCGAGCGACCCAAAGTGTTCCTGCACAATCTCCTCCAGTGGGCGGCCGCTCTGTCGCGCCTTGTCCTTGGCGCGCTGCAGCATCTTGAGGCGCCAGCTCGCGCCGCCGTCGCCAAAGAGCGGTTGGTCATTATTGTCACTCTTTCCATCATTACGCTGAGGCTCCGACCCTTTCTCTTCCTGTTCTTGCATGTCATTCGGTCGCTTGTCCGGGTTCTTCGGGTCGTAGAGTCCATAGTACATGCCCGTGACGGGCTCGCGGATACCCGCGTCGATCTCCGCCTGGATCTTGTCGGCCTTCTCCTGTTCGCGTAACTCGCTCGCGCTCTTTTCAATGACTTTCGCGGGGGCATCGGACATGAATGGCTACGAGCAATCGAGAAATTATGATCATGAGTCATACGATAACCACACACACACACACACACATACACACACACACACGACGCACAGCATACACAGAGCTGCTCACGCGTACCATCGTCATCCACTCGTCTCGATCCAGCGCTGCTCGCTTCTGCTTGGCCGCA
>JAASFQ010000696.1:0-16142 GCA_023333845.1 Globisporangium polare | reverse complement strand
TCCCTCCCTTCCTCGCTCCCTCCCTTCCTCGCTCCCTCGCTCGTCTTTAAAAAAACTACGGTCGTCGTCGCTTCATTGCAGGCAGCAAAATGGAGACGGCGCCACGCACAGTCGCACCACCACCCACGCTGCGGCACACCAGATACGCAGCTTAGAAACCGTGCAGCACCAGCTGCGAGTCCGAGCAGATCTCCTGGTCGATCAGGAACTCGCGGATGTTCGTGCGCTGGTCGCCCGAGAGCTGGATAATCTCGCCGAGCTCCTCGTCCTTCACGAGCGCGCCGTTGCAGCTGAAGTTCTTCTTGAACGCCTTCAGGATGCGCTTGATGTCGAGGTCGTCGGCGAGGCCCTGCACGGTCGTCAGACACTTGCGGCCGTTACGCTGCTGCACGCGGATGTGCACCTTGCCGCCGCCGATGCCCGAGTCGTCCTTGGCGTCCGCGAACGCGTCTGGAAAAAGGCAGCGATACAGTAGAGAAGATGAGCACTTTCCGTACAAAGAGAGGCACATGTACACACACACACATACACAGCACACATAGGCGCGTGCTGTCACTCGTCACTGCACGCACCGAAAGTCGTGAAGTTCTGGATGTCGGCCATGATTGCTCTGCTTGTCTGTCTTGTGGCGGCTGCTTCTTCGCGAAATTGCTTCTTCGCGAAATGCGCTGATCGTATTTTATTTGGTGGCGAGGGGGAAAAGCAGCTCGAAGAGTACCGTTGATTCCTCCATAAGTACAGTAATCCCTCCCACACTCTGATTGGCTAAAAAGACAGCTTTCGAAAGGAAACTCGCAAACGCGCATCCGAGATGCGGGCTTGGTGGCGTGCATGCAGGGCTCTTCACATCTCTTCACCACGGCTCTTCACATGAGCACGCGGCCACAGCGCTGACGAATGCTAGCTGCAAAGAAGGTCGTGATGGCGCTGTGCCTTCCTGGTTGTGTTGACCAGCGCCAGTCGATTTATTCCTGGAAATACAGGAATGCGCGACTCGTCAGC
Organism: Globisporangium polare; assembly: GCA_023333845.1. NCBI lineage: Eukaryota > Oomycota > Peronosporomycetes > Pythiales > Pythiaceae > Globisporangium > Globisporangium polare. The sequence goes on along the minus strand of JAASFQ010000696.1, from coordinate 15,140 downwards.
AAGACGCTGAAGAGGCGCGGACGTGGTCATCGCGATGTCGGGCTCAAGACTGTCTGGCAGCCTGAGCTCGTTGTTGAGTGCAGCTTGAGCGTCAACTGCGCAGAGAGACGACGACGACGACGGCAACATGGGCAATACGCTGCACGCGGCGATGAAGGACCGCGACGCATTCGCGCTCGTGGACGCGATCCTTCCATACGACAACCTGCACGTGAGCGCCATCGAGGCGTACTGGCGCAGCTTCTACGACTGCGCGACGTCGTTCGCGCTCACGCAGGCGCAGCTGCGGCAGATGTGCTGCCGCACCGCGTGCTTCCTGGACCCGAACGCATCGACGCAGCGCGCGGCGAAGCATGCCGACCAGGCGTTCGAAGTGTTCCTCGACCCGCAGCTGAGACAGTACCAGCAGCAGCAGCACAATCAACAACAGCAGAGCCACCAGCAAGTCCAGCAGAGCCTCGGACGACAACAGCAGCAGCTCGTGATCGACGCGCTCGAGTTCCTCTCAGCGCTGGCGTTCGTGAGCGCCGCGTCCATGGACGAGAAGGTCGACCTGATCTTCGACTCGTGGGACATGTCAGAAGATGGCGCGCTCGACCTCGACGAGTTCACGATCTCGCTCAAGTCGACGCTCTCGGGACTCACGCGCATCCTCAAGCCCGTGTCCGCTACCGCCGCGTCCAAGCACAAGTTCGACCCGTCGTCCAGCGTCGACGAAGACGAGATCGACGTGCTGGCAGACCGTGTGTTCCGCGAGATCGCGGGTGTCGCGGCGACGGGCACAATGAACCAGATCTCCGTCACGTGCGAGCAGTTCCGCGACTACTGCACGCAAAACAAGACGACGAAGAGCCTGTTTGAGCTCTTCGACCTCGCCGACGCGAGCTTCCTGAACGATGGAGACGATGCTGATGGCGACGACGAGAATAATAGCAATGGTGGTGGCAGGGCGTTCATGGTGTCGGAAATGAACGACGAGGCGCACAAACTCAAGAGCGCGCTTGCGAAAGGCGAGTCTTCTTCGGCTGAGAATTCCCAGTCTCAAGCATCGGTTGTTGAGGTTGGATTCGCAAGTGGCGATGATGCTGGAGACGAGTTCCTGGCGGTGAAGCCCTGGAAAGGCGCGATCGTCCCGCCGAGTAAGCTTCCGACTCTGTCGAAGGCAGCACCGCTGGCGTCCATCAGTCTGGACTGGATCTTCGGGTACAGTGCTCAGGAAGCGAGGAATAACGTGCGCTACATTCTCACGCACAATGCTGGTAGCAACAATGGTCGTCCAGAAGAGATCGTGTACCCAGCGGCAGCCGCGTGCGTTGTTTTGAACACGCGAACGATGAAGCAGCGCCACCACCTCGCGCACACGGACGACGTGCTTTGCTTCTGTCTGCACCCAAAGCTGCCTCTTGCTGCGAGCGGTGAGATCGGGAAGCTGCCAAAGCTCATCGTGTGGGATCTCGTGACAATGGAGACCAAGTGCATCCTGCAGGGCTTTCACCAGCGCGGGGTGTTGCAAGTCGCGTTCCAGACAGAGGAGACGCTGGTGTCAGTCGGTGGTGATGACGACCACAGCATCGGCATCTACGAGTCCAAGGATGGCTGGAAGTCGGCGACGCTGGCGATCTTTGTGAAGGGCAACAAGGCGGTTCCGTTCCACATCGCGGTGAACCCAGCGTTGCCAAGTGAGTTCCTCGTCTGTGGACAGAAGTACATCGAGTTCTGGATGATCGAGGGGAAGACTATCAGCTCGAAAAAGGCACTGCTGGGTAAGAAAGGCACGCTGCAGCCGTTCCTGGTCGCAGAATACCTGAAAGGCTCGTCGAGCTCGGTGGTCGTGGGGACCACTGATGGGAATCTCTACCTCTTCAACGGGAGAGATCTGTCGAGTGTCGTCAAGGCGCACAGCTCGGCGGTGAATGCGCTTCACTGTAGCTCTGGCTTGCTTGTTTCCAGCAGCAAAGACGGGAAGATCTTTATCTGGGACGAGAAACTGAAGCAAGTCACTGGTCCAATTGTGCTTGCAGACACGGTGCTAGCGTCCGTGAAGCACACGCAGTACTTCTCGGTTCGCAGTTGCTGTCTATCACTGGATCGAAAAGTCATCCTCATTGGAACGCAGGCGTCGGAGATCTACGAGATCGATGCGACCACTGGACAGAATGTCAACTCGGACGCGCTGGCGCGAGGCCATTTCCAAGGCGAGCTCTGGGGACTCGACGTGCACCCACACAAGCAGCAGTGCTGCACTGTGGGCGACGACCAGACGCTTCGGATCTGGGACCTGGAGTCGAAGAAAGAGCTCCGCACTGTCCGCTTGGACTGCCCAGGGCGAGCGTGTGCCTATTCGGGTGACGGAAAGCTCATCGCAGTGGGCATTGGCACAGATGGGATCAATTCAGGTGCAGGTGGCGGTGCAGCAACCAAGAAAAACTCCAAGGACGCCAGCGCAAAGAACCAGATCAAATCGTCCGGTGGGTTCGTCGTGTACAGCGAGAGCGACCTCGCGAAGTTCAAAGAGCCGTGCTACGATCAGAGGAAATGGGTCAGTGACGTGAAATTCTCCCCCGACAACCGCGTCCTCGCGGTCGCGAGCCACGACACGAACATCTACTTCTACGACGTGCTCAAGGGTTTTTCGAAGAAACAGGTTTTCAAGAAACACTCGAGCTACGTGGCGCACATCGACTTCTCGTCAGACGGCAACTACTTGCAGAGCACCTGCGGGGCGTACGAGCTGCTGTTTAGCGAGGTGAAGACTGCGAAGCACATGACGGGCGCCGCGGCATTCCGTGACGAGCGATGGCACACGATGACGTCGACACTGGGCTGGGCCGTGCAGGGCATCTGGGAAGAAGGCAGCGATGGGACGGACGTGAACTCGGTCGATCGATCGAACGACGGCAACTTGCTCGCGACAGGCGACGATTTCGGGAAGGTCAAGGTGTTCCAGTACCCTTGCGCTCTTGAGAAGGCATCGTCTGTGGAGCTGCGCGGCCATGCGTCGCATGTGACGAACGTGCGCTGGTCCTCGCACGACAACTTCCTGGTCACAGTCGGAGGCAACGACCGATGCGTGTTTGTCTGGAAGCATGAGAAGGCTGCTGGGCGGAAGGCGATCGAGGACGACCCCTACCAGAACGATTACTCTCCGCAGTCTCCGCCCGATGACAATGACAATGTTGCAAATCGACAAGGACGAGGTAGCGATCCGCTCGAGATGGCTTCTGCCGATGACGATGTTGGAGACGAGTTCATGGCTGTGAAGCCGTGGCTTGGGGCAGTTGTCGCTCCATCCAACGCAGGCTCGATGAATCTGAAGAGCTCACCACCAGATGCGCGTTTGGAGTTGGAGCGTGTTCACGGCTATCAGGCGCAGAGTGCATCCAACAACGCTCGCTACGATGCGAGCGGCAAGGTAGTGGTGTACCATGCTGCAGCGCTGGGCATCATCTTTGACAAGAGCACACAAAGCCAGAGCTTTTTCAAGAGCCACGACGACGACATCGTGGCGCTGTGTGCTCATCCGAATGGGGCCGTGTTTGCGACGGCGCAGATGGGCAAGAACCCAAAGATCTACACGTGGAACTCGACCTCTGGGACGACGATCTCGTGCCTCGAAGCCTTCCACCAGCGCTTCGTGTCTGCGATCTGCTTCTCAGCGGACGGCAAGAAACTGGGCAGCGTCGGAGGCGACGACGACCACTCGATCGCCATCTACTCGTGGGAGAGCGCCATTCTGAGTTCAAGCGCGAAGGGCGAGCGCAGCAATGTTCTGAGCATCTGCTTCCACGCGGCTACGGGTGATTGGGTCACCTGTGGCGAGAAGCATATTCGCTTCTGGACGGAACAGGGCAAGAACCTGACGTCGAAGAAGGCGATTTTCGGAAAAGCGAAGCACAAGGATGGGAAAATGCCTACGACGTTCGAGGCTGTCGTGTCGTTCGGGAAACTGGTTGTCGCTGGCGCTTCGAACGGCGATCTCTACGTCTTCCAATCGTCGAACGAGCTATCAAAGGTTGTGACAGCCCATGCTTCGAATGCGTACGCGTTGTACGCAGGTGGGAAGGACAGCTCGGAGCTCGTCACGGGTGGAAAAGATGCCAAGATCATGGTCTGGGATTCCGAAATGAAGCCACTCGCTACGATCGATCTTCGACAGCAAGCGGCTGCGGTGTGGCTCTACAACGCCTCGATTCGCTCCGTGTGCACCAGCAGTCGCTCATCTAGGATTTTTCTTGTGGGCACAGGTGGGAGCGACCTCATTGAGGTGGATGCCAGCAGATCGACCATCTGTGTGGGCATCCTCACACAAGGCCACTACGCTATGGAGGTGTGGGGACTCGCGTGCCACCGAAAGAAGCCAGAGTACTGCACGGTGGGAGACGACCAGACACTGCGCGTGTGGTGCCTGAGCAAGAAAGCCCAGCTGCGCTCGAAGAAGCTGGACTGCATGGCTCGCGCGTGCGCCATCGGAGAGCAGTTTGACGTGATCGCAATCGGCTACGGCGGCCGCAATGCTCAAAGTGCCGGGTCCAAGGCATCGCAGGCCAAGACCGGAAGTATCGTGCTCCTCCGCTACAGCGACCTGTCCAAGCTCTTTGAAGACAAACCGTCAAAGCAGCCGATCAGTGAGGTCAAGTTCTCTCCGAGCGGCGCGATCTTGGCCGTGGGCTCGCACGACCACCATATTTACCTGTACAAGCTGCAGGATGCAAGCTGCAAGAAGGTGACAAAGACCGCGACTTTTGCAAAGCACCAGAGCTACATCACGCACATCGACTTCTCGAGCGACAGCAAGGTGTTACAGTCCAACTGCGGCGCGTACGAGTTGCTCTTCAGCGATGCAGCAAATGGGAGACACATCACGTCAGCGAGTAGCACGAAGGACACGAACTGGGACTCGTGGACCTGTGTGCTTGGATGGTCCGTGCAGGGTATCTGGCCGCCGTGCTCGGACGGAACGGACGTGAACGCAGTGGACCGCAACGCGCAAAAGGATCTGCTCGTCACGTCCGACGACTTTGGACTCGTGAAGCTCTATCGGTATCCTTGCGTGACGAAGAACGCGAGCTCCTTGGAGCACCGTGGCCACTCGTCTCACGTCACGAACGTTCGATGGAGTGCGAGTGATGCCTACGTTGTCAGTGTGGGCGGAAACGATCGATGCATCATGGAGTGGAAGGTCGTGCGCGATTCTGACGGAGCTCTTGGTGACGTTCGCGAGCTCCAGTCACTCGAGAAAAGCGTGATCGGTGGTGGAAATGGTGACCATGACGCCAGTGACGTTGATGACGTTGATGACAATTTTGACGACGATCCCGCGGGTGACGAGTTCATGGCTGTGAAGCCCTGGGTTGGCGCGATCGTCGCTCCCAGCAATGCGCCAACGCCAAACTCTCGCGAGCCAGACTTACAGCTCGAGCTCGACTGGGTGTACGGCTACCAGAGCGAGCTCTCGCACCAGAACCTCGTGTACAATGATCGCGACGAGGTCGTGTACCACACTGCAGCCGTTGGTGTCATCTACGACCCGGTCTCTCACTTGCAGCGCCATCATCTGTGCCACAACGACGACATTATGAGCTTCGCGATTGCGAGCCCGAAGAGGAACATTGTTGCGACTGGCGAGCGCGGGAAGAAGCCTGTGATCCGACTGTGGGACGCGCGCACGGGCGAGCTGCGATGCGAACTGAAGGGCTTCCACGCGCGAGGTGTGGTGTCGCTGGCGTTCAGCGCCGACATGAAGCTGCTCGTGAGCGTGGGGGATGACGACGACCACTCAGTTGCGCTGTGGGAAGACACGAGCAACGGATCCTGGACGCTGGCGAAGCTTCGCGCGACTTCGAAGGGGGACAAGGGCATCAACCAGTTTGCCTCGTTCGCGAGCAGTGGCAGCGGGATCGTCACTGGCGGAGCGAAACACGTGCTCTTCTGGAGTGTCGAGGGGAAGAACATGGCGTCCAAGAGAGGACGAGTTGGGAAAAAAGGAATGCTGCAGAATTTCCCATGTGGTTGTGCCTTTGGCGACGAGTTTGTGACCGGAACTGCGAGCGGCGAGCTGTACATGTGGCGAGGCGAAGAGGTCTCGAAGATCGTGAAGGCGCACGATGGAGAAGCCTCGGTCGTGTACGCACACTGCTCTGACCAGGCGATGCTTTTGCTGCTGAGTGGAGGGAAGGACGGGAAAGTGCTGATGTGGAACGCGAGTTTCCAGTCGCTCAAGTGCTTTGACCTGGTCGCCATGAACGCTGAGTGCCTCAACAGAGCTGTCTGCAGTGCGTTCCTCAGCGCCAATGGACAGAAGCTGCTTATCGGGACCAAGTCGAGCGACATCATCGAAGTTGAGGTCTCCTCGGGAACGCTGCTGAACGGCGGGAAGCCGCTGTTTTCCGGTCACTACGCAAACGAGTTATGGGGACTAGCAGTCCACCCGTCTCGTCGCGAGTTCACGACAACGGGAGATGATGGCACGCTGCGAGTCTGGGATATGGAAGCGAAGCGACTGGTTCAGCTCACGCGCCTTCCAGCAAAGTCTCGCGCCTGTGCGTACTCGCCAGACGCGGGGTTGCTTGCAATCGGACTTGGCGGAGACAACAGCGGCAGCGTGCGCCGAAAGGGTGGCAAGCAAGGACAAGCCAAGACGAAGGAAGGCGCGATCATGATCCGAAGTGCAACAATGGACGCGAAGCTGCTGTTCGAAGACACGCCAGCCAAAGAGTGGATCAGCGACGTCAAGTTCTCTCCATGCGGCAAGCAGGTCGCGTTTGGCTCGCACGACAACGCCATCTACCTCTACTCGCTACAAACTGGTGGAGGTGCACAGCTTGAAGCAAAGAAGCGCAAGCCGTTCGCCAAGCACAACAGCTACATCACGCACTTTGACTTCTCGGACGACGGCAAGTGCCTCCAGTCCAACTGCGGCGCCTACGAGTACCTCTTCTGCGATACGTCAACCAGTGAGCAGGTACGTTCGGCGTCGTCGGTGAAGAACGTGACCTGGGCCACGTGGACGTGCACTTTGGGGTGGCCCGTGCAGGGCATTTGGCCCGAGTGCGCGGACGGGACCGACATCAACGCGGTCTGCGCGTCGGCATCGCGCACGGTTCTCGCAACAGGCGACGACTCGAGCCTGGTCAAGATCTTCCGCTACCCGTGCATCATGAAAGGGGTACGTCATGCTTATAAATGACTCCTTGGCTCATGAACCGATGCCAATTCTTGCGCTTCTTGCTTGTCATGACAGTCCAAGTTCATCGCGGGCCGCGGCCACTCGTCGCACGTCACGAACGTGCGCTTCAGCTGCGACGACAAGTACCTCATCTCGCTCGGAGGCAACGACCGCTCGATCTTCCAGTGGAAGCTTTCGTAGTATTTCGGAGGAGTAAAGCCATGACGCGCTCCAAAGCTTTCGGCTCGCTCAAGAACCCACCAGTGAGCACGAGTCGCATTTCGCGGATCTTTTGCCTTCGCCTCTGGCGCGAAAAAGAGATATCAAGACGAACAAAGGAGCAGCTCAAATGACTGCCAGCCAATCAAAATCTGCAGGAAAAACAGAAAACAGAAAACAACTTCAACGTGGGAACGGCGCAATCATCTTTGAGAGGGTAAAAAAAAGAAGCCGGCGGAGAGTGCTGCGGCAACAAGGCGCGATCCAAGCAGCAAATCCGCTCTCGTTCAGTCGCGACCGCGAGGCAAGCCACAGGATCTCTGTCTGTGGTATTGTTGCTGTCTGATCCATTTCATTCGCGCAACGCCCTTCCTTCAAGCAGCTCAACGCAAAGCGAGATAGATAGAGAGAGAGAGTGTGGCAGTTTGATTTGTGGGTGTTTCGGGTGCGGAGCAGCGCAGCGCAGCGGCAGAGAGCCGACGAAGAAAGAAAGAAAGAAGAAGTCAGGCCGGTTTCAAGGTGTTCAAGTGCTGCCTGCTCGTGGTAATCTGCTGCAGGCGAACAGTCCGGCGCTGCGGCCATTTGCACACGCGCGCGTCGCCCCTTGTCACGATCGAACGAGAAAGAGCCGATGGCCGCGACTGTCGCATACCATCGCAGCACCGACGCGGTGCTGTCACCAGCACCTCACGGCCTCGCGGCCGCCTCAGCGCATGCCTCACGCACCGGCACGGGGTGTTGTTATCCAGAAGGAGCCGAGGTTAAGAATAGCGCGCTCACTGCAACGTCTTCCTGCGCGATGACCGTGCTGACGGCGGTCGAGCGGTCTGTGCTGCGCACGCTGGCGTTCGTCTTCTACCAGCTCGACCGCGAGCAGGCGAAGTACTGCGCGAGCTCCATCCTGCGCTGGTACTTCCAGCTGCAGGCGCAACTGCCGGTGTCAGCGGTCGAGTCGCTCGAGCGCGTCGCCGAGTCCGTGATTTCGCTCTCGGACGCGAAATTCACGAGCTTCTGGCTGTCGCTGTTGGAAAAGGAGATCGAGCTCGGTAGCGACACCGACGCCGAGGACTCCGAGCTGCTCGAGTCGCGCATCACGATCCAGAGCTACGCGGATTACGAGCACGAGCAGAATGGACACACAGAACTGCAGGCGCGCGAGAAGACGCTCATCAGGCGGCTGTACCAGCACATCTACTGCAGCATCCAGAGCCTCTTCTTCTCGACGAATCGCGGTTCTAATGCCACAGAGCGTAAGCTCGCAACGCAGACGCCCTGCACGTCGCCTATTGATCTGTCGGATGACAGCCATTACCAGAAGTCACACAGTCGACGGAAGCACAACCGGTTCGTCGGCCACGAGGATGACAAGAACGAGGCGGAGCAGTGTCATGGTGGCGACCACTACAGCGACGTTGAGCTCCCGAGAAGAAACTATTACAGCAGTCCCAACGAGGAAGACTCGGACGGAGACACCAGCAGCGACGAGGACGAGAGCGACCTCTTTGAGCCCGGGTGGGCTGTCGAGTACATGGAGCAGGAGTCGACGCAGGTCTCGACGGAGCTCTCGCGGCGCATGCGCAAGATGATGCACTCGTCCATCCCGCTCAACCTCTTCCGCGCCACGGTGGCCTATAGCTCCGACCGGCAGGACGAGGAAGCGGGCGAACGAGGCTTCGTGGGCGTCATCTCGCCCGAGTCCTTCCCGCCGACGCCCATCACGCGCGACCTGCAGACGCGAAGGATGAACTGCTACACGGTGTCGGTGCTCGACCACGCGACGCTCGCGCTGCGGCTGCTGGAGGCCAACTGCAGCAGCCACAGCAGCTCGTCCTATCAGCAGCTCCGGTAGCAAATGTGTAGACTATCAAGACGCCCCAGACGTGTGTATCTTTGTGAAGCAAACTATTTCCCTGTATATAGTTATTAAAGGCACACGTGTTGGCTGTGAAGAAAGAAAAGCGAAATGCACCTGCTGCTATTTATTTATTGAGGGTCGGCTCTATGCCTGGTCGTCTCCGTCTTCGTCGTACACTGGCGCCCGCTGCTCTTCTTCTCCTTCTCCCTCTTCTTCTGCGCTCACGGGGCTCTCAAGAGACGACGACGAGGCCTCGTGCAGCGACGCCGAGGCGAGCAGACTCGCGAACTTTGTGATCACGGCCTCGACGCCCACCTGCTCCTCGGCCCGGGCCACCTCGATCGCCAGGCGGCCGTCCAGCGCCTTGATCTCCAGCAGCTCGGCGACCTTGTGGTCCGGCGAGACCTCGAGCAGCACGGCCGCCGAGTCCGGGCAGCCGTGGAACGCGCTCCAGTGCAGCGCCGTCCAGCCGTCGCCGTCGACCGCGGTCACGTCCGCGCCGGCCGCCACCATCTTCTGGATGAACTCGGCCGTGTCCACGGGCGAGCCGCAGGCCACCATGAGCGCCGTCCACTGGTCCTGCTCCGTGCGCGCGTTCACGGAGCTTTTGATGCAGTCCCAGAGCTCCTCAAAGTCGGCGTCCATGCCGGCGCCGAGCACCTTCTCGATCGCTTCCACGGGCGACAGGTCCATGCTGCTGAGGTGGTAGGCGAGTAGCGGGGGAATGGCTGATAAAGTGTGTGTGTGTGCGTGTGTGCGTGTGTTGCGAGGCAAATGCGCGAATGAACGTGGAGGGAGCGACAGCGCCGCCGAGCGCGACGATCGACGAGCGCAAACGCATTGCGACACCGGCTGCCTGTTTGCTCGTTGCGGGCCGCGCAACGCTGAGAAAAAAAGGAGCAGAGATCCGGGTGCTTTTTGCAGAAAAGGAGCATCGGAAAAGTGATTTGAGTTTGGGAACCATCACTCCAGATGTGAGGAACTCGCGGAGCTGATCCTGCTGAAGTTAATAGCGAGGTCGTTGGAGTTGAAATGGTTTTGGGGACACGCACCGCGGTCAGTGAGAGCTCTCGCGACAAACAGCGAAAATCCTCCAGCACATTGGCCGACAAATCTAATACCTCGTCGTTGGTGCTAGTCAACCCGACAGCCACGTATTCCCCTCCCAAAGCGCGTTCTGAACCCAATCGCAACCTGCGTGTGCCACTTGTTTTTGCGTCATCAAGGTGTCTTTGGCTTCCACTTTGACGCGCCATTCGTCCACGCGTTCTCCCGGCTCTGCTGCTTCTTTCCTCCTCCAGTGCTGGTGACCGCGATGAAGACGAGCAGCAACGCGCCAATGCTCGCCACCGAGAGCGTCGCGAGGCTCACGAGCGGGCCACTGGGCAGAAAGCCCACGGGCGTGGCCACGTCCGCAATCTCCACTGGATACTGCAGACTCGCTCGATGCCACACAGCTCCAGTCGCAGAGCGATGATCACTTGTAGCCAGCCATGTCTGCATCATCAGAATCACATGGCAATGGATACAAAATCCGATTAGTGAGACACAACACGTGGCTCTTTGGATACAACAAGTGAGCTGCTCATTTCAGCAGCCACTTCAAGGAGGTGATTTTCTCAGACAACATTTGTACCTGGAAGTATCTCTCATTGTGGATATTCCCTTGGCGCTGGGCGCTCGCTTGGATGTCCGCCTCTCGCCCATTCTCGACTGCTGTTTGTGGATGTGGAGGCCGATTCTTTGGGCAGTAGATGAAGAACTCGGGCGCTACGACCGACGCTGGGCGATACCATTCGCTCTCGGACGGCGCCTGGTATCGGAAATGGATCGGGAACTCGATGTGAACGCCTTGGCTGTGGCTGGTGACAACAAGAAGGAACAATAAAAATAAAATCCAGTCGGGAATGAGACTGAGCCGCACCAAATCATAATACTCTCTTGCGAAAGGAAAATCTCAAACTCGCATGGGGAACTCGAGGGCGATCGTGTGCTGAGGGGACACGGGCGACGGGCGCTCGATCTCAATGTGCTTGGCGAACGCGAGGAGCCGCAACTCACCGAAGCGCTCCACTCTCTACGTCACGAACACGTAAGGAAATGGTGGACACACGACAAATAACAATGTTAGACCCAGCCGAGAAGAACCACAGACTACCACGCAGTACAGAAGCAGCATCTTACCCGCAGTTCGTCCAGATCCGCGTAGACCTCGTGCGAGAGCGGGACGCGCAGCAGCAGTTTGCTCGTGCTCTCGTCGCACGCGTACTTGTCTTTCACGTTGACGTCGATGGCGACGCGACGGTGGAAGCCTTCGCCGAGAATCGACACGTTCGCTAGTGTCCGGAACAGCTTGGCACTTGAAGCAGCGAACGAATGCGAGTCTGTGGTGGTCGATCCGCCCTGGAAGATCGCGTAGTCGATTGAGGATGGAGAGCCCCCCTGGCGAATAGCAGAGACCACGAGAAGGCGCGTGGCATCTGGTTCTGATGCGTCAACTTGCCACGAGAGCGAGGTCACGCCTTCGTCCACTGTCCAGGCTTCCAGGGTATCCACTGTCAGAATAGAACCACCCCTTTCACGCGCGATTGTGACTTGGGTCAGACGCGTTTCAACCGCAAAGTCCACCATCTTGCGCTGGAAAAACTGCTCAACACTTGACGCAGGCGAAGTCGCCGGACTCGACGATCGTCCGGTGGCTGGGAATGCTGGAAGTCGAGATACTTGCGCTGTTGGCTCTGCAGGGAACGAGAACGCGGACGAATAGCAGAGCGACGCGGCTGAATCGGAGTCCGAGGCTTCGCGCATTGGCTCTGCGCTCTTCCAGTTGTGAGAGCGACAGAGACTCTTTGCCAGGAAACCTGTCCATGAAGCATAATGCAAAGCTTCTGTCAGCTTTTTGCCATACCGAATAGCACCAGCGCCAATTCTTCAACGCCATACCTTTCTGGAAAGCCGGGAGAAAGCCTCCAGTTGGGAGCACCTCGTGCAGGAGTCGCTCCACACTCGCTTCAATCGCAGCCTGGGTGGTTGCATTCGAGAATGTGCGGAAAGAGGTCTCTGATGCGAGCGTGACTTGGATGTGGAAGCCCACTGAGTGCACTGCAAAGAGCCGCGGCGATGAAGCGAAGAGGAGATCGAACGTCGAGCTGCTCGACTGGACTGGAGGCACCCACACCAGCTACAAGTCGATAGTGAGGTACAAAAGGAACGTTAGGTGTGAATGAGCATCAATAGAGAGAGATCTTGCAATGTTTACGAGGCGAGTGCAAAAACAAACGCACCTCGATGCTCTGCACGAGCGGATGAAGCTCGGTCTGCTGGTCCACAGTTTATCCATTCATATACACGTACGAAAAGCGAAGAGCTATGAGATGCTGGTATCATATGGGATGTCGAAGGGAACAACCGCACCGTCTTCCTTCGCACTGCTTACCTGCCTTGACGCCTCCGCTGCGAACGTGCCAAAGAAGCCCCGCCCGGACGTCTTCACGCGCACGCTCCCGTCTGTATACACCACATACAAATAGACCGAGCTTCGTCTCAGTTGCGCCCCGCGAATGCAACCACGCGGTGCTGCTTCTGTATAAATGGACTCCATCTTATGGGAACGCACCGACATCGCGGACATGGGATAGCGTCGCCCCCACCTCGCGTGGCCAATACGCGACTGTAGCAGCAGCAGTGGATTGTGCTGGAGCGTTTCCGCCACGAGAAGCACTAGAAGCCGCGCCGCTTCGTGCGCAGCATGCGAGCCACGCGAGGAGCACGAGGAGCAACGCGCGTGCGGAGGCATGCGGCAGCAACGGCGCTGTCGTCGTCATGATCTCAATGAGTGCGAACTTGCTGTGGGGTCTTCGAAGAGCTCGCTAAGTTACAGTTGATTGAGGAAGGTACGACAGTAAACGTACTCGATACGAATTGTAGTGTACCCCTCAGATATACCGAGCACACACGAGCGCATGCGAACTTTACGAACGGAAATGGCAAACATGCCACCTCGAATGCGCCGAGGTGATGGATGCGTGTCGCCCATACATGGTGCGCTCTTTGGGGATGGAATTCGGTGCGATGGTCTCCACGAGTTCTCCATTCAGTTTGTTGTGTGAAGCTACGCTACGCTACAGTACTGTACGATGCCGGATTGAGGAGCTCACTTCTGCCGAAAGAGCTCCGGATCTCCTCGCCGTGAACTGGCCTGCTGACTTGTGTGCCGTAATGGAGGGCACTCCTCGAATGGAAATTGGAAATGGAATGCTGCAGCCCTGTCCAGCCACGGACGGACGGGCGCAGGCTGGGCACTATCAGATACTTCTATGCACGAGGCTTTCCTTTACAAGTACCGCTTCGATCCAGCCAAACTTGCCAAATTGGAGGCAACGCGTGCGGGCCACCGCCACTCGGAGGCTCTCGAGCTTCTCGTTTGTTCGGTTTTAGCAAAAGAGTTTTGGTCCCTTGAGCCGCGCGTGCATGGCTGGCTGTATGACGGCGCGGTGTAAATTCAGCCAAGCTTCAGCGCTCGTCATTCCCACATGACATGTTTGTAAGCTGGTTGCTCAAACGCTACCTGGCGGATCATAAAGCTTCCATTCGTCTGTAAGCTCTGTGAGGCACCGCCATCACCAGCAGTTTGCGAGTCAAGTGAGGGCCAATCGCAATGAATGCAACAGAACCCAGGTGGTTATGAGCAAGAGAAACCGATCGAGAGAGCAGTTTGCGAACGAAATCCACTGCGCCACCTGGTTTCGCGCGCGGGTGGTCTGTTGAGAGCGGAAATCGTTGGAAGGGGACACTTTGCGAGCACGCTGTTTCCACTGCAGGCAGCAGCAGATGCAAATGATGCGAGCATCTCAGACGAAAGCCAACCCGCTGTTTCCCAGGCAGAGCGAGGCGAGCCACCTCCTGTCAACAATGGCGACTGCATATTCGCGCGCGAATGAGAAATTCAGGAAAAGAGAGAGAGAGCGAGAGAGATGTTCGCTGGCGGAGCTTTTCGCAGCACCTCGGAATTGTGGCTCTCGAAGCGCGGCTTTCAACCAAGCCGGAGTTGATCCGTGAGCGAACACATATCCATGGATTGAAAGCTGCAAATGAGATTTTGTGATCTCGTTCAGGGGAAGACGAGGACAGATCGCAGGAGCTGGAGAAGAGCCGCAAAAAGGTGCGAAACGCAAGCCAGCGAAGCGCTTCTGTTTCTTTTTCCCAGAGGTTGCCCTGAAAATTTACAAGGTGTCGGTCTATCCACAGCAGTATCCGCTTCATGCAGCCAGCCTGTTCGTATCGAGAATCAATGGCGGAAGTCGTGAAGCCATGGCTTGAAACAGAGGGCTTCCGGGACGAATGGGCTTTTGTGCGGCCCAGGTTGGCTTTTCGAGTCCGGCAACCGACAACAACGCGTTTCGCTCGTGCATTTTCTATGCGAAAAACCCATCGGCGCAATATTCGCAGACACTTCCTGCTCAAAAGCGACTTGTTTGGGCAAAAGGGCGAGCGGCGCTCGCTGGGCTGGTTGCATGAACACGGAGGTCTGATCTGGTCTGATACGGGAAGGCTCACGATCTTTTGTGTGGGGGCTGAAATGTGCAGGTCGTTCGAGTGACGTAAGTTGCAGGATGGGTTGGAGGGATATTGAATTTGCACAAGCACATTGAAGTGCCATCGCAGGGGGGGAGCTATCGAGCTATCGAGCGCATGGGAGGGCTCGGCTCGCCGTGCGGACCTGAACACTTGGGTGCGCAATTTGGAAACCACGACGCAAGACCGCCACGCACAGCAGGCGTGCTGCTTGCCTGCGTTATTTCGCTCACGACTCGACGGCGCGCAAGGTTCGCTGAAAGCGCGTCGCTGTGGCTCCACCTTGGGGCCAGACGAGCAAGACGCAAGCGCTGACGCAAGTCGCTT
>JAASFQ010000695.1:0-16173 GCA_023333845.1 Globisporangium polare | reverse complement strand
CTCCGAGCCGGGAGAAACGAGTCGACGCCTCGAATCCCCGAAGGCAGCCGCAGGACTCTCGAGCCGTCGTTCTCTCAACGGCGACGTCATACTATGGACCCCCAACCCTGCATCCATTTCGGCGGAAAAAGAAGCATCCACTCTTCTCCAACTGTGCTGGACTTCTGGTTCGTGGACGGATTCGCATATGCAAGCGTGCAGGATGCAGTTGTGAGGCCGCCAGCATCGTTTCCCAGCGTTTTCAGCACTCTGCGATCAAACTGGTGTGACTGTCGCGTTCCGACCAAAAAGGTCGGGGGTGCCAGAAATACAGGCCAACCAGCAATGCGCTGTTGGAGCGCCACCTGTCACTTCAAGGGAGGCAAGTTGAGCTGGCTGATGGATGCTGTTTGGCGAAATCGGCGTCCAGGACAATTAAATATTTATGCAAAGCAGAGGAATGCTCGCGAAATCGGATCTGGTGGACTGCTATATAGACCAGATGGCTCCTGTATCCGCTCTCGAGACCACCAAGCTGTCGGTAGAATTGTATCGCGCAGACCCAGCCTACTACCGACAGCCGATTACATACACCAAATCGTACACTTTTAGAAGGGCACAGCATCCAGGCTCGCTCTCAGACGATACCGACAGTGCAGTTTCGTACCGACACACTCCTTTTTTTCACGCAAGCACAGCGAGCGAGTGTGTGCGCAAACAACTTGCGCTTTGTATGGGCGGCGGTGGCTCACCGCACGCACGCGCGGTCACTCACTCAGCGACCGCAAAAGAAGCGAGCAACACGCAAAGCAAAAGAAGCGCCAGCCTGGTCGCTCGATCCGCACAAACAGCAGGCGCCCCGCAAGCACAAGCAAGTCACGACCTGCGCGCACACACACACACACACACGCGCGCGCAGCAGCAGCAGTAACAAGCGAGAACGACAACATGCTGCGTCCCAAGCGCCAGCACTCGAGCTACACCAACCAGCACCACAACAGCCACGGCCACCACCACAGCCACCACGCGGACGACCACCACGGCGGCCTGGCGAACGACGACGAGCTCATGCGCATGAACCCGAGCCTGATGACCGAGCGCCAGCAGCTCGCGTTCCTGCTGCGCAAGACGGCGCAAGACGTGTCCAGCAGCAGCAGCGACTCGGCCGGCGGCGCGCACGAGAGCAGCTCGGACGACGACGAGCGCGATTACCACCACGCGAAAGGCGCGGCCGGCCGTCGGATACCAGGTGCGTTTGCTTGCTCGCTTGTTTGTTGTGTGCGTTTGTTTGTTTGTTTGTGTTTTTTGTTGCTCAAGTCTGACATGACAAGTTGCTTGTTTTGTTTTGTTTTGCTTGTTCACGCATGCTTACAGCCAACAGCAACAACAACAAGAGCTCGCCTCGAAACACAACAACAAGCCAACAAGCTGGCGACGTGGTGATCTACTGCGGCCGCGGCCGGCCACCAAAGAACTCGATCAAGCTGCCGCCGGGCCAGTCGAGCGACGAGTACAAGAAGCAGCTGCTGTCGCCCAAGAACGCGCCGTTGGTCAAGAAGCAAGCAGCAGAGGTCGAGGCGGCCGACCGCGTGAGCGCTGCGCATCCACCGACCCGCAAGAAGCTCAAAGTGCGGACGGCGCCCAGCCTTTCGTCGTCCTCGGCTGCATCGGACGCCATCACCACGGACGACAAGATCAGTCCGTCGAGCTCGAGCGACATTCTGCACATGGACGCGTACATCGAGAGCGACAGCAGCTCCGCAGCCGCAGTAACGGCGACGACGACCAGCGGTGGGAAGGACTTTTGGCGCCTGCACTGCGCGCTCTGCTGCGACAAGACGCGCGCGGCGGCGCTCGACGCGTTCTGCTCGGACGCGCTCTTCCTGTGCCCGAGCTGCGACCAGAAGTACCCGACGCAGCGCGCGCTCGGCCGCGTATGACCTTGCGAACAAGCGAGACCAAAGAACAAAGCAAGTGGCTGAAGCAAGCAAGCGACAGAGCGGGCGGTGGTGGTTATTTATTGTATGGCTGTGCACATTTCTTCTTCTTCTTCTGGCTGTGTATTTGCATGAGGGGATTGATTGTTGTGTGGAGAAGAGCTTTCGAGCGCGCCGTCCAGGCGGCTGGCGCTTCTGCATGTGAGACTGACCGACTGCATGGATATGTACCGCCGCAAGCAGACAACAACAGCAAAATCAAAACACGGATGAGAATAATGCGCATGTATTGCATTGCTGCTTGCTTTGCGACTTGCTGGACGGACGGACTTGCATTGCGACTTGTTGGACAAGACTCGCTCGCCTGTGATCCTCAAGCGGAAAAAAGGAATCGGTTGTGCGGATTCGATGAGGAGGAAGATGCGCTGGCGTCACCGCTGTGTCCGTCGACAGCAAGGAGCCACGTGTGATGTGTACCACACAAGCCCTGCTGTCTCTTGAAGATTCGCCTGAGAGTTGTCCATTTTTCACAAAGAATCCATGAGAAAAGCGAAAATGCATGTCTGGCTATATATGAAATAGTTTGTAAACAAAGCAGCAAAATCCATAAAAACGCGTTTCGAATGGAAACTCAGATCTGCATCTTCGTTGTGAACGGCGATGGTGCTGCTCTGCGGCGGTGGCAGCGACGACGACGACACCATCCATGCTACCGAGCAACAGCAGCTGCGTCCCCAGCACGACCTCGCAGCGCGTGATGAAGGCGAAAAGGCGCTCACACGTGAAAGCTTCCTTCTGGTGGAAGGCGTGCAGGAGGCACTCACACGTGAAAGCTTCCTTCTGGTGGAAGGCGTGCAGGAGGCGCTCGAGGCCATGCTGACGCTCCAGGAGCTCCCGCGCCACGGCTCGCTCTCCGACTTCCAGCCAAAGCTCACGCTCCACTTCTCGCGGCACCCGATGGCGAACGACTCGTGGCGCAAAATGATCCGGAACGGCCTCTCGCCACGACGCATCGCTGCTGCGCTGCATGCTATCGAGGTGGTGCTGAGCCACTCGGCAAAGCTCAAGAAATATGGACACCCGGGACAGCGAAGCGCCTTCTGGCTGCTGCTCATTGCCTCGAAAGCAACGAGCAAAGAGCGAACTCAGCCAGTGGAGTACCTCGAGTGGCTGGTGGAGCACAGTGATGATTTCTTCCCGCCACGTGTGGTGCTCGAGTTTGGCGACCTGAACGAGAAGCAGATGGACGCTGTGTGCCGGTTCTTCATTCGAGATAGCGACCCTCAGCAGCTGCAGTACCACCAGCGACGGGTCTATTGCCAGTTTGAGCTCTCGTTCACCGATTGCAGTCTGTCGATGAGGTGCTTGCGGCTGATCCAGCGACTTCTTGACGATGTCTCATCCCCAGAGCTCGCTCATCGCAGACACTTCAGCATCCACAGTCTGGATCTGAGCTGGAACGCTCTACTACCAGCGCAGTTGGACATCGTTGCTGGCATCCTGAGCAAGAAGCACGTGTACCTGCTTCGTGGCATCAACCTTGCGAGTGTCACGTGGCTCTCACCCGCTGCGGTCAATCAGAAGAGCCTTGTGAGGCTCACGAGAGCGGCTTTCAGTAACCCCGATGCTGGTGCTCAGCAATCCACCAAGTCGCTGAGGAATCGACAGTCGCGCCGAAGCATCTCTCTTGCGGTAAACCCGTTCCGTGAGGAAGATTTTGCCGCCATGGGCGCCTCGCTTCGATACGGGTGCGTCTACGACAAAGTGTCGCTCTCATCGATGCTCCGATTCAGCGACTCGGTGCACCACCGCGAGCAGTGCTGGCGCTGGATCGCGTTCGGGTTGTTCTACCCACGGAGCAGGAGGTTCGCGTCTGCGTTCCACTTTCGCGAGATCAATATGTCACGCATCTCCCTTGACCCAGAAGCGATGCCTGCGTTTGCGAGGACTTTGGCAAACCCTGTCGCCGCGTTCCGACGCAGTAACCACGAAGAGCACCAGACAGAGCCCGATGACTCGATCATCGTGTGTCATCTCGCTCAAGGGGCGACGATCTACTCGGCTCCAAACAAGACTTCCACGCCACTGATGACTTTGGATAAGCCTGAAACATGGGAGGCTCTGTACACTCGAGGTGATACGGAATGGCTGAACGTGATTGTTCCGGGGCATGGACTCAGTTGGGTCGAGGCGCATCACGTTGGAGAACGGGAAGAAGAGATGCTGGTGGAGACTGCACGCGTGGGGTTTATCATGAAAGGTTTCAGCTCCCAGAGGCCATCCATCTCGCTAGATACGCTCATGAGAAGCGTCGGCCATCGGCTGAACTCACTGGAGCTCGATGGTGTCGGCGGACTGGACCTGGACGCGCTCTTCGATAGCTGCACCAACTTGGAGCATCTAAGTCTCGAAGGCACTGCCCTGAGCTCCGACAAATTCAGCCAGCTCTCCAACTTTCTTCAGAGTACCTCAGGGCAACACCTCAAATCGCTCAACTTGAACTCGATGCGACTTCACAGCGGAGATGCCTGGCTTCTCGCTAGAGTTCTGAAACGCAGAGGGTGTCTGCCGAAGTTGAGAGAGCTGCGGATCTACAACAGGTCGATGAGTGCTAACGGACTCGAGAGACTGAGCGCTGCTCTTGACGAGAACCGAACGCTTGCGATCGTGGAGCTCAGCAACGCACATCGTGCAGATGAGCGTGATGCACTCCATGGGAAGCACAACAACACAGTAGTCGAGATGACGGCGCTTCCTCTGAGACACAAGCTCGCGTTCATGAGTGTTATCGTCAGCCAAACGTCAAGCGCAGCGAAAGCCGGCAACTACATGGAACAGTGGATCTTTGAGCGGATCTTCGAGCTCGCCGGGCTGCCAGTGCAGCGGAAGGTCCTGTGGACGTCGCTGCTTCGACGTTGATGAACTGTAGCTGTTGCTTTGTTTTTTATCTTGGAGTGAATGTTGTTTGTCAATACGTGGCGCTTGGAGCTCGAATAGATCTCTCGTTCTGAATGTTCTCGTGAGCTATGTCAGACCAGTTGCCAGTTCTTCTCGTCACTCACCAACCGCTAGCTTTCTTCTCACGGGCCTCAGCTGTATGAACTTACTTCAGTACAAGCAACCAAGGAGAGAAGCTAGCTTCAAAGTCCACTTCCCACAGACGCCCCTCTTCGTCTTGCAGGGTCTGCTTCGCTGCTGCCAGCTGTGCTGCTTCGAATCGATTTCTCACCTCACCGCGTGCGTTAAGTGTTCACAGGTATTCACAGGGGACCAGATTTTGTTTTCAAACTGAGCAACCATACTCAGCAACGTACACCCTGGACGCCGACTTTACCCACAAGATCTTTCGCTGGACCGGAAACCCAGCTAGCTCAAAGATGCGCTCCAAAATCCACCTCTCCATGTTGTCGCCAGCTCGTGATGTTGATGCTTCGTTCGTGAAGATGCTGATGAGCGCGAGCTTGTGGGACAGAGGCAGCGTTATCATGTCGACTTTTGCGTTGTCGTGTTTGTAACTAAACTCTTCTCGCACATCCGCAGGAAATGACGCGCATAGTTCCACGAGCCCGATCGTCCTGTTCTCACTCAGAGCATCGCCCAGCATTTCGAGACCACTGGCGCTGAGCGAGTAATTGAAGAGCCGCAGCTCTCGCAATCTTGGAAGATACCGTGTGCTTCTTAGCAGATCAGCTAGCTCTCGAGTCTCTGCATCGTCGAGCGGGGTGCCGTTCAAGTTGAGCGATCGCAGCTGACAGCCAGACTGACTGCCAAGAAACTTGAGCAGCGCGCGAATTGCTGGAGAATAATGGAGCGCAATCCCCTTCAGCTCCAGGTGCTCCAAGTGGCTGCAGTGACTGAACGCAGCACTGAAGTCAATTTCTTCGACACTGCGAAGCTCAAGCGAGCGCAGCCGATGCCCAATGCTCGACAAGAGCGTGTTGATGTGGATCTCGTGACCATTCTCCAAATTCTGATCCGTGAAGATGCGAACGCGGAACCTGTTAAGGATCAGTCCGAGTCGCTCAGTCTCTACCAGCATCTCTTGCTCGCGTTTGTTGACGTGACGCACATCGACCCAACCGAGGCCATACCCTGGGACAACAACGCTCAGCCACTCTGTGTCACCTTCAGTGTACAACGCCTCCCACGCTAGTTCGTTCTCCAGAGTCGTCAGTCGCGTCGAAGCCTTGTCTGGAAGTGAGTAGACCGTTGCTCCTTGAGCCAAATGGCACACGATGATCGAGTCTTCGCAACTGCCTGGGCCTCTGCATGTTCGTTCACCACGCCGCAGCTCGGTGATAGGGCTCGCCATTGTCCTCGCGAAAGCTGGTATCCCATCTTGGTCGAAGAAGATTCCCGACATGTCGATCGTCTTAAGGTGGAACGCAGACGCGAACCTCTTGGAGCGAGGATAGAAGAGCCCGAATGCGATCCAGCGCCAGCACTCCTCTCTCTTGATTGATGTCTCCACGTAGCGAAGCATCGATGCCAGCGAAATCTCATCGTAGACACAGCCGTAGCGAAGCGACGAGCACATGGAGACAAAGTGCTCCATGTCCAGCGGGTTCCCTGCTAGCGATAGACACCGACGCATCCGCTGGCCAACACTTGACTTTGAGGGCCGTTGAGTCTCGGCAGCGGTAGCACCGAAAGCAGCTCTTGTAAGCCTCGCGAGACTGGGTTGGTTGGCATGTGACGGCAGAAGCCAATACAACGTCTGGTTGATATCCGACAGCGAGACCCTGGTGATATCTGCGAGGTTGACGTCATGGAGCTGGTACACGTGGCTCTTGCTGAGGATTTCGCTAACCACGTCCATCAGCGCTGGTTGCATTGCACAATGGCTCAGATCCAGTGAGTGGACGTAATAGCGTCTCTGATGCGCGACCTCTGGGTCGGAAATGTCTTCGAGAAGCTCCTGAATCAGCCGCAAGCACGCCATCGAGAGCTTCAAACGTGTGAACGACAGCCCGAACTCGCAATGGACTCTCTGCTGCTGGTGCTGGCGCGAGACACCATCTCGGATGAAGAACTGGCGCACTGCGTCCATTTGCTTCTTATTCAGCTCACCGAACTTGAAGACCACGCGCTGCGGGAAGAGGTCGTTGCCGCTACGCTCCACTAGCCACTCGAAGTACTGCGCTGACTGCCTTGGCTCCTTGTCCATCACCTTCGAGGCAAACAACTGGATCCAGAAGGCGCTTCGCAGTTTATCTCTCGTTGTGAGCTTTGCCGCGTGGCTAAGCACCGTTTCAATCGCCTGCAGCGCCGCAGCGATGTGCCGTACTGAGAGGCCGTTCGCAAACATGCTGCGCCACGTGTCAGCCGCCCTTGGGTGTCGTGAGAAGCGGAGCGTGAGCTCTGGCTTGAAGGACACCAGAGAGCCGTGGAGCGGGAGTTCCTGGAGCGTCAGCATGCGCTCGAGCGGCCCCTGCACGGCGTCGGTCACGCGGCGACTCTCGCGCGCGAGCGCTTCGTGTTCTGCTTCAGCTGGCATTTGGTTGGCGTGCAGGAGAAGCAGACGCTGCTGCTGCTGCTCGTGGCTCGTGTCGGAGACGCCGCGCTGCAGCGTGGCTTTTCGTGCTTTCATTGTTGCTGATCTGGTTCGCAAAAAGTAATATTTGAGGGGGGTGGCTTCTTTATCGAAAAGCCTGCTTATTTTGTGAACCAAAGCAGCAAAAAGGCAAAAGAAGAAAAATCGCAGAGAACCTCTTTATCGGCGATTTTAGGGTTCTTGGGAAGCTCGACTTTTGGTTTTGCTGCAGTTCACTTGAATGGAAGCTGAAATCCCTCGGAAGCTCACTCCCTCGGATCAAGCATTGAGGTGGTGCTCATCCACTCGGCGCGGCTGAAGAGAAATGGACGGTCGGGGATGAAAAGCGCTCTCTGGCTGTTGCTTGTTGGCTCACAAGCGACGAACAAGAGGCCAAAGCAGCCAGCGGGGTATCTCAAGGGGCTGGTGGAGAAAGGTACTTCCTTCCCACCGCGCGTCGTCTTCAAGTTTGGCGGCCTCATTAAGCAGCGGTTGGACTCCGTGCGGCAATTCTTCGTTCAAGATGACCGCCAAGAGCAGCAACGGCGTGTTTATTGTCAGTTCGAACTCTCGTTCGCTGATTGCAAGCTTTCCATGGCGTGCTTGCGTTTGATTTAGTGACTTGACGTTGAGCTGTGTTATTACACCTTGCAGCCTCCATTGCGTATGCTGGTGCTCCTTTGATTGGAAAGCATGTCAATAAACGGTGAGAACTTCACGCAGCTTACCATCGTCATCATTCATATCCTGACTCACAGGCGCGACGCGTACACCTTGCCGTCCTTGCCGCGCAGCAGGCCGATCTCCTGTTTGAGCGCCTCGACCTCGCGCGCCTGCAGCTTGACGATCTTGACAAGCTTGTTGCGCTCGCGCATTTCCTGCTCCAACAGCTGCGAGTCGTCCTGCAGCACGCTCTGACTCACGCTCGCCTGGTTGAGCTCCTTCTCGAGCGCAAACTGCCGCTCGTTGAGCTCGGCGATGCGTGTCAGGAGCGCTGTATTCTGCTGCGTCGCCTGCAAGATCTGGAACTTGAGCTGCTGCTGCGACTGCTTCACCTGCATCATCTCGCGCTCACCCTCGATCTCCTTCACGCGCACTTTCGCCTGCAGCTCGTTCAGCTTGGTCGTATCACACGCTTTGTCAAGCACCTCGATGTCCACAAGCTGGCCGAACTTGAGCAACTGCAGCTGCTCGCACCGGTGCTGGATCTCGGCGATCGTCTCTTGCTGCACTTTCCTGTCCTTCGAGAGCACGTTCTGCTGTTTGTGCAGGTCCTTGAACTGCTGGCGCAGGCTCCGGTTCTCTCTCTGCAGGCTCTCGATTCGGTCAGCAAGGCTCTCGAACGACCGCAGCGTGAACACAAGGCAGCTGATCGCCTGCTCAGGCACCTCCCACTTGCCGCCGCCCCTCGACTCAAGGCACCGGATCTGGTGCTTGCTCAGCGGCACGACAACATCCAGCTGGTTGAAGCGCGTCTGCTTCTCGCTCTGGAACTGCTGAATATCCTGCTCCGTCGCTTGGAGCTCCTTGTCGATCTGTCGCTGCTTGGCGGCCTGCCGGTCGTTGCTCTTGCGCAGCTCCTCCATCGCCTTCGTCAGGTCCGTCATCGCGTCATCAATGTCTGCGCGTTTCTCACGAACAGCGAGTACTTTCTCGTAGAGCTGCAAGTCACAACCAGTGGGGCACACATCGTCCTCGTCATCATCATCATCGTCGTCATTCTCGTCATAGTCGTCGTCGTCATCCTCATCCTCATCGTCTTCATCGTCGTCGTCTGCAGCAGCATCGTTCTCGCGACTCGGGTCATTCCCATCGCCATCACCACTGCCGTCTTTGCCGTCCTTGCCGCTCGGCGCGCTCTTCTTCTTCGCGCGCTTGATCTTCTTCTTGAAGATCTTCTGCAGCGCAGCGAAGTTTGGGTGAGGCGTGCTGCTACCGCTGCCGCCGTTTACGGTCGAGAGAAACTCGCTTTGGATCGCCTTCTCCTGCTTGCTCCACTCCTCAAACTCCTTCTTCTTCGTGCTCAGGTTTTCCTGGATCTCGCTGATCTCGGCCACGATCTGCGCCTTCTCGCCCTTGTTCTTCTCCAACTTCGAGCTCAGGAGGTTCTCCTTGCTTTCAAACTGCTCCAGCAGCACCAGCTCGCTGAGCAACGTGAATAAGCGAAGCTCGCACTTCTTGAAGATCACCTCCAGCTTCATCTTCTCGCACCGCAAACGGGCTACTGCGTCGTCGAATGCACCAATCTCGTCGTGTTTCTTGCGCTCAATTTTCAAGATCTCCTGTTTCATGAGATAAACGCGCACGGCGGCATCATCGCTGTCCAGGTTCCGCCGTTTCACTGGTGCAACTTCCGCACCGCTGCCGTAAGCTGCGAAAGACTGCGACGCAGAGAGCTCCTCAAGGCTCAAGTGGCGCACTTTAAAACTTCCGAGCGCTGCTCCTTGGTCAGCCGCATGCGCTGCTGAGTCCCCTGCTCCATGCAACTTGCGCGAGAGAGACGCGATGGAGCGGTCCATTGATTCTCGTCGCTTCCCCACGCCGTTCTTGCCCTCCGAAGTCGAACTGCTAATGGAGCCAAGGCGCCCTCTCGACTGGAAGAAATTGGTCGCCATGGAGTGCGGCAGTACCCGCTTCTCCTGCAGGAAGATATCGATGTCGGCGTCGCTCACTCGCTCGCGCTGCTCCGGCCACTCTGCCAGATCGATCTCCAGCGCTTTCTTCTGCGCCGAGCGCTCTTCCATCGCAAGCGCCTGATACAAACCATCCAGACGCGTCTGGTCCTGTTTCAGCTCCTGGATGAGCAGCAGCTTGAGCTCACGCAGCTCCAGTAGCTTCGCATTGAAGCTCAGCCTCGCTTCGGACAGCTTCTCCTCCAGCAGCGCCATTTGTCGGCGCTTCTTGGCCGCGTTCACACGCTGACCCTCCGGGACGACGTAGTTCGCCGCAGTCTTGAGCTTGTAATCGCCCATGTTGCGTTGCGCGAACGCGATGGCCACGATGTCGCGAGGGTCATCGGCATCTTCGCCAGGTTTGTTGCGCATCCAGTGGGTCAGGCGATCTTTCCGATCTGCGCGCAGGCGCTTACGAGCCTCAAAGCCGTGGACTGAGCCGCTTGAACCAGAACTCTCTTGCA
The DNA here is from genome assembly GCA_023333845.1 of Globisporangium polare. NCBI lineage: Eukaryota > Oomycota > Peronosporomycetes > Pythiales > Pythiaceae > Globisporangium > Globisporangium polare. Next base: position 5,588 of record JAASFQ010000695.1, on the reverse strand, counting down.
GTGTAACAGGAGCGCCGGGTGGTAGCTTTGCAAGGTTCTTGCTGCTTCCTGGGAGGTCGAGGTCACCTTTCATGCTACCACCTTGGATCAGCTTTCGCTCTTCGTCCTTCAGAGGGAACTCATCGTCAAGAGGCACGTTCTTTGCCATGATGTGAAGCACCGAAGGCTTGCGCGTCACCATGCTGCTGGAGTTATGTCGAGACGACCCGTTGTCTTGTGGACCGCCGCCACCACTTCCAGTGCTAGTAGCACCGGACGCCTGCTTCTTTGTGACCCGCCTGGCCTCAGACGAATCGTTCGTGTGGATTTCATTCAGGCGCTTCTGTAAAACAGTCGGCATCTTCATCGTGCGGAAGGACTGGACGCTGAGTCTGCTCTCAAAGGCGTGCAGCGTGATGAGCTCCACGGCGAGCGGGCTCACGTACGTCTCGCGCATCTTCATCAGCAGCAACTCCTCTCGCTCGACCGCGTACGCGAGCTCCTTGCGGACTTCTTCGCACGCTGCGTCACCCATTTTTGTCAACAGATCACCGTAATCGAGGTCGATTTCCCATTCGTCTTCATCGAGGCGGCTCTCAGGTGGGTACGAGGCATTCTGAGCCTTCAGGTCGCTCAGCTGCTTGCGCATGTAGTCGACAATGTCGCGCGTTCGGTCTTGCTTGCTCCTTGTGGAGTGGGCTTTCGCGTCGGCTTCGCTCTTCAGCTTGGCGTCTTCGATCGTGTAGGCATCCTTGGGGTTCTGAATATCCGGCACCTCGAGCAAACTCAACAGACTGCCTGTCGGCACTTCGCCACTTTCCAGCGGAGAAGTGGCAGCCGCGAGCCCCATCGTGCTGTTGGCGTCGCTCACGAGCCGCACGACACCGTGGAAGTTCTCCTCGTCTTTCGCGATTGATGGAGTATCCGCCGCAGACGCGTCGAGACGACTTTCCATGTAGGTTGAGTACGCCTTGGCTTGATGAAACGATGGCAACGACGTCAGCTCATTGCCCAGTGAATTACCAGAGCTCGACATGCCGCCACCGTCATCTCCGTTGTTCTTGCTGTCTGCGAGCGCTTTCTGGAGCAAGTCGAGCTGACTCTTCTGCTTCTCCATCGCCTGGTCGGCCACAATCTTCGCTTCCGCTTGCAGGGTCTTGAGCTTCTCAGCCAGGATCTGCGCGGCAAAGTCCATCTTCTCGCTGTGCAGGCGGCAGATGCTCAGGTTGCCGTCGTTGCCAGCAGACAAAACGAACGAATCGTCGAAGGACATGGCGATCTGCAGTCTGCCGCTGCTCCCGCCCGCCTCAGTGCCACTGGAGCTCGGCGTGTAATCGTGAAACTCGCCTGTGAGGAAAGCGTGCGGCTTGTTCGCGAGTCGGAGCTGGAACTTGCCGTTCGTGAGTCCGCATAGCAGGAACTTCTTCGATGCTGAGAGCGCCATACCAGCGATATGTCCTGTCTCCTCTGACGCAAACTCCTGCAGTGGCACGGGGCTACCATACTGGCACAAGTACAGTGCACCCTGGAACGGCTGCTGACAGCTCAAGTAGATTGTGTCCTTCGATGCGTACAACGCAGTCCAGGCTTGCGGTGATCCCGCGCGAAGCTCCACTTGGAAGTTGCTGCGGATTTTCTCCTCAACCTGCGGGTTCCCAGTCGGATTGAGCGCCTCCAGTGCCTCCAACTCTTTCATTGTCATGGGGCGATTGCGCTGGAATGGCGCGTACTCTCGCGACTCCAGGTGCAGTTCGAACGACTCATTCGGAATTGTGCTCTCAGCGTCTTCACCGTCACGAGGCGACATGTCAGCATCGCGCTCTTTCGGCTCAAAGCCACCCTCAGGGACGAAAAACTCGATCACTCTCCCATCGCCAAGTGTCACGAGGAGCGCTGCGTCGTCCGATCTCCAGCACAGTGAGCGAATTGCGCTGGCCACACGCTGGAAGCCCAGAGGCTCGTACTCTGGCGGGTACTTGGAGAACTTTGTCGTCTTCGCATTCGGAACGGTCTTGAAGATAAAGAACGTGCCATCGTCGCTTGCCGATGCAAAGTAGAGACCTGAGGTGGCGTAGGCGAGGCACGTGACGCGCTCGCGATGCGCTTTGAAGACGTTCGTGCGAACCCACTGCTTCTTCGTCAAGTCCATCAAGAGAATGCGCACAAGACCGTCACTGAAGCCCACTGCGACTTGACGGCTCTTTGCCACTTGCTCGGTAATGAGTGCCCCCGCGTTGGGGACCCACGTTATCGTTGTCGCGGACGCTGGAACAAACGCTTGGGTTCCGCTCTCCACCTGCGGGTTCCGAGAAGACGAAGTGATCGTGCCGAAGAGAAAGCTTTGCGTCGCGTAGTCCCAGGCTCGGACACTGCCGTCCTCGCCACAGGACGCTGCAAGGTGCTCGTACGGAGAGCAGCTGATCCCTGTGACTCGTCCAGTTTCGTTTGATAGGTAGTCGATCTCGACGTAGAACTCTTCTCCCTCGATCGCCAGCAGATGCACGCTGCCAGCGCCGTCCTGAATGAGGTACCGTGAGCTGCTCTCCTTGACGACGGAGCGGATGTCCATCTGAGGACCAATCAAAAACTGTTTCTTCATGGGCACGAGGGCGACAGTGTCTTCAGGCGGCACGTCGGCGCGGTCGATCGCATCAAAGCTCCAGAACTTCACGAAGCCGTCCTTCCCTGCAGTCACGATGTGTCCTTCGGCAGCATCGTAGTCAACAACGTTGATCGCTCCAGCGTGCGGCATGTGGCGACGCGACGTCATGATCTCGCACTTGATGAAGTTGCCGTCCCAGAGAAGCAGCACGCCGCGCTCGGTGCCGCTGAGCACCTTCTTGTCGGGGAGGACGCAGAACGCCTCGATGTCGCTCAGCTCACTTTTGCCAAACTTGCCGATGTCGCCCTGCAGCTTCAGTCCTGTGAACGTAGATGCCATCTTCCACATACGAATGTGGCCCACGCCGCTGGTCGTCAGGAAGCCGTTGTCGTTCGGCGCGAACTGCACACTGAACACATCCTGACCGAACGCCTTGCAGCGCAAAATCGTCTGCTGCTTGCGCCAGTTCCACACTGTCAGCAGGAAATCGGGCGACCCGCCGACCGAGGCTAGCTTCTCGCCGTCTTGACTGAACACGACGCTGCTGTACGAGAGCTCGGTTCCGTTGCGCAGGACGCAGCAGACCTTCGTGCTTGGGTACCTGTAGATCATGATGTTGGGCTTGATTCCCTTCTCGCCGACCGCGAAGAACGCCTTGGACGGGTGCACAGCGAGACTCCCAATACCTCCGCCGCCGAATCCAAACAAGTATCGCCGCTCGAGAACCGCGCTCTTGAACTCGTCTGGTCGCTTCTTCGTCTCCGCATTGAACGGCGCAAGCGTCAGGATCTGGACCGTGTTACCTGCCGCCGTGAGGATGACGCCGCCGTGGATACCCTCCTTCCTGGGCTCGAGGACGTGGATGATGTGGCGCTTGCCGGTGTCCAGTCCACAGATCTCGGAGAACACCAAGTGGTCCCTCGCAACCTCCCATTTTTGCAGAGGGCGGACAAGCTCTCGAGTATCGTAGAAGCAGTTCTCGTCCAGGTCAGCACCCGCGCTAGCGCCTTCCTTCGTTGGGCTTGCTGCCTCCGCCATCTCGAAGCTCTTCTCGTGTTGTAAAGCTTGCGACTGATCGCCGGCGGCTGTGTGTCTTTGAAGCCACTCGGTCCTGAAGGTGAAGAGACGTGACCTTTCACGGCTTTGCAACTTTCAGCGGAGAGTCGCCATTGGTGTCGCACACCAATAATGCGGGTGTGTCCTCGTATAACTCTCAGCGTCACTGACATCATCACCGTGTACGCGGCACGGGACTGCACGCGATCACATCCGACTCGCCCTTCAGCAAGCGCACGGGCACGGCCGGGCGCATTGAATGACAATGCTGGCGTGTGTGATAGCGGCCTCAATACGGGATCGACTTGTTTGCGCATCCCGTCACTCGTTCAGCGCTTGAGCCTACACACACACAACCACAAAATGATGAAGCTCCAGCTTAAAAGCAGTAGTCTCGTTGACGCCCGGCGAGTCACATAATGCACGTGCGATTCATCCGAAAAATGTAGAGAGAGCACACATAATAGTTACTGCAATCGTCCTTTTACGGCTTTGGGTGGATGGCTTCAAGTAGCTGCGAGTTGTAGTACTGCGCGGCGAGCTGCAGGCGTGAGTACATCTGCACATTCAGAGACCACATAATTAGTCAGTCAGTAGACACACCCATCCATCCAGGCTCTTGTAATTCAACAGCGTACCTGCTGGATCTCGTGCAGTTCCTTCTGGTACTTGAGCTCGTCCTCGCGCATCTTGCGCTCGACCTCTCTGCTGGCGTCCTTGTTGACTGTGATCCGCTGGCGGATGTCCATGTTCGAGTTCTCTAGCTGCCGGAGCTCTTCCTGCGCAGCCTTGAGCGCCTGGTCTGCCGCCTGGTCCTTAATGCGGGACTCCTCCTTATACCGCTCAAAGAGCTCGCGCTTTTGCTCCACGAGCTTCTCCAGACGCTTGCGCTGTGCGATGATCTCCATCGTCTTCCGTCTGTTCTCCTCGATCTCCTTCTTCTGCGACTTGACCTGCTCCTTGGCGTCTTTGCACTTCTCGATGTCCTGCTCGGCCTCACGCATGAGCTCGATCGTCTTGAGCATGTCCTTCTCGGCGCGCGCGAACGTGTCCGAGTACGCGAGCAGCTCCCGGTGGCGGCGCTCCATGGCGTTGAGCTCTTCCTTCGCGTCTTCGAGCGATACTGCAATCCCCTCGATCTCCTTCTTCACGCGCTCAGGCGAGTTGACAATCTTGCCCCGCAGGCGCTCGATCTCCTTCTCGGCCTCGAGGATGTTGAACTGGTACGAGGACATTTCGTCGCGCAGGTCGTTGTTCTTGGCTTTCAGCTCGCTCGTCTCGTGGCGCATGACCGCCTGGCGCTTGTTGAGCACATTGATCTCGTTCTCGAGCTCCGCGGTCTCTTCTGTGATCTGTCTGATCGCCGGCGCTTCGACCTCCTGCTCCTGCAGCAGCTCGTTCAGCTGGCGCTGCAGCAATTCGTGCTCCTCCTGCAGCGTCGTCTTCTTCTTGAGCAGCTGGTCAGTCTCGCGCGTGAGCTCGCCGAAGGCCGCGAGCCGCTCTTCGCGGAACTTGGCGAAGTTGATGAGCGCGCTGAGCTGCCGGCGCACGCGCTTGGGCGTGGGCGCGAGCACGTCCTTGAGCCCAAAGTCGTAGACGCCGCAGGCGTGCAGCAGCTTGCTGGCCGTGCGGAAGAACGCGAGCTCCGGGATCGACTCCTCGTGGAGCTCCGGATAGGTCAGCGCGCCGAGCCCCGCGAACGCCGGCTGGTTCATCTCCTCGCGCGTCACGCCCATGATGTTCTCGATGAAGACCTCGAGCACCTTGCGGATCGCGCCGGGCTCGCAGTTGCGGATCTCGTCCTCGGACACGGGGATCTGCATCTCGCGCACGCACGCGAAGATCTCGCTCGGCTTGAGCAGCGGGAACGAGTACACCTGCGCGGCGGCCGTCTGGCCTCCAGCACTGCCGCCGCCTGCGGACGCGGTGCCGCCGGCCTTGTTCATGCCTG
>JAASFQ010000694.1:0-16177 GCA_023333845.1 Globisporangium polare | reverse complement strand
TAAGGCAATCCTCTTTTTTTGTTTTCCTCTCGATGATTGGCTGGATATCTACGGGCTGACGGTGTCAGTAACCTCGCCGCTGAGAACCGAGTTCTCGATCATCTCGCGCAGCACCGCGAGGTTCTGGTGGTACAAGCTGAGCACGACGTCCGTGAGCAGTCCCACAGTGTCGTCCGCGGTCTCAAGTGCCGCTCCACTGCGCTCCAACTCTGGGGTCAGGCGCGCGACGCTCGTGATGGTACTCCCAGGCTCACTCTGGCCTTGGTCCGTAGTACCCACGCCAGCAGCCTTCATGACGGTCCAGCCGCACTCGCGCACTCGGACGCGCTCATCCCCGCTCACCAGCGCGTGTCCTTGTGCGTCGCTCATGGTGCTCCAGACAAGGACGACGCGATCGGCTTTGACGAAGCGCTTACCGTAGAAACTCATCTCGACCTGCGTATCTTGTCGCCGCAGCCGCATCGCTGTTGTCAATCGCGCGCGAGCAGTGTCGTTCGTAGCGTCGACCACCTGCCAAGCGTAGCAGCGTCACACATAGATAGATGAGTCAACCACGCCTTCGAGTTCCCCAAATTCCTGCTGTTGTGTACTGGTTGCGCACCTGGTACTGTCGAGTGCCATAGTTCACCGACAGCGTGCTCAGCAGCTTCCAAATCGCACTATCGACAGTGCGGAAGTCGAGTTGGAGCTGGTTGCTGTCCACAAGCTCGATGAAGACGTTGCCATCTGCGTCCAGCTTCACGCCAGCCTCGGGTCCAGCCCGTTTATCAGGTTCACGGAGCACTGCGTCAAGCTCACTGTACATCGTCTCGACTTGGGCTGCAAGCACCTCAAAGAGGTAGTCGTCGCCAACTTGCCCAGCACTGAGGGTCTTCTTCGCCACATGTCTGGCTGGAAAAGACTCAAGCCACTGCGCGGAAGAGCAGAGGGAGGTACACAAGTCAGAGTTGGTGCAAGAATCAGCCAGGCGGTATAAAGGAAATGCGTCGACAGATCGGGGTACATACCGAGACATTCTGTCGATCCTCTAGGAGCGTGGACAAGCTTCGGGCGAGCACCAGTTGCTTGCTGAGCTTCTCTCTCAGCTGGAGGTTCTTCGCTTGTGATTTCTTCGTCTCGAGCTCATGGCGCCTGGCGGTGAGCTCCCAATGAGCAGCCTGACCCTGCCGGATGCTGGGCGAACCTTCCTCTCCCGTGAAAGCTTGCTGAAGCTTCTCGAGTTTCTCCTCAAGGTCCTCGACTTGCTGGTGCAGGTACTCGATCTCGTCCTTGACTCGCTTGCTTCACCGCCGGCGATGGGGTCTTCTGAACAGGTTTCCGTTGAAGTCGAGAGGCCTCGAGCGGTGGTGACGCCAGCGCGCTTGCCGGAATGAGCACATACAGCGAGCTTGTGAGCTGTAGGCCCTTGGTCGCAGTGACACCCAGCGCCTTCTCATTACCGGTTTCGTTTGAACAGCCTCCTGAAGGAGGGTCGTCGACACTGTCGCCTTCCAAGTCGGGCACGCCGAAGGTCTCGATGAAATCCAGGATCAACGCGTCTTCGTTTTTGGAGAGCACGCTTGGCTCGATCTTGCAGGGCTGGGCCGACGACTTGACTGCGGCATTGCTGTCTTCACCGCCGTCATCGTGGCTTGCTACGAACGCAGTCTCGAGAAAGCGAGCCACCTGTGCGTCCAGGTCTTGAACAGCACCGCCGTTGCCGTACTCGATGGCGCCATCTTCTTGGTCGCTGCAGTGTGAACGCCCAACAGCAGTCATGATACTGTCTTGGTCCATTTCCAATTGCAGAGCGGCTGCTGATACTTGAGTAGTACACTGTAGGCTGGTTAGCGCCACGCACGGCTGACTGAGGAGGGGACAAATTCGATTCTGAGCAACGAGTTCATCCATGCGCTTCCAGAAGAATCCACTGAACGAGCCACTCACTTCGTTTTGTTCGTCGACGTTTGTGGCGGGAATCGAAACACTTCGGACTCGATGCTGCTCACGAAGCGAGGTGCTGGTCGTCATCTTTCTGTTATTAGTATCAGCTGGATATTTGACCGTCACTGAAAAATGTCTTCCTGCATTGAAATGGGTACTGTGTCACTCGAGAGGGACCACAAGAGGTAACCTTCTTTCAGATCTGGAAGCGCATAATCAATGGCGAGCTGACCACTGAGCCAGCCCATGTCAATATTTGCTCAAGCGATGGGAAGCCGTTGCAAGACCTCCTCGCAGTCGCACGAGGAGCCTTTGCTCGGCTTCTCGGCCCAGCGATCGCACCGGGTTGTCCTGCTCGGTTTGGATGGCGCGGGGAAGACATCGCTGCTCGAGGGACTCAAGCTTGATGGGGTCGTCAATACCACACCCGTCTGTCGGGCTCAACGCCGAGAGCTTTAAAGCACAAGAAAGCCGAGCTCAAGGTGTGGGACTTCTGCAGCAGCGCCGATTTCATATCTTGTGCGGAAGCCACATCTCGAGACAGCTGACAGTGTTATCTTCATCGTGGACGCTGCTGATCGACCACGGATCGCCCGCACCACTGACGAGCCTCGTGAGGTGTCTAAACCCAAAGAGCAGGCAAATGCCAAGCTGCTTGTCTGTGCGAGCAACCTAGGTCGATCGAATTGTATGACGCTTCAGGAGATTGAGCAGCACATGGAGCTTGCACGTATGGCGAAGAACAAGTTTAACATCGTAGGAGCTGAAGTCGCTCTAGGCAAGGCCTTAGTGACCGTCCTGACTGGCTCGCCAATGTGATGCAAGCCAGCTAAGCAGACATATGAGGACAACCTCAAGAAGATGCATCGTTTCAAGATGTACATCTACAAACTTAAGACTTCGGCGGCGTCACTGAGAATGGCGTTCTCGATCATCTGCAGCAGCGCTGCGAGGTTCTGCTGATACAAGCTGAGCACGACGTCTGTGAGCAGACCCACGTGGTGTTTCGAAAGCTCAGCGGAAGCTTCGCTCTCCTCTAGCTCTGGTGTAAGCCTCGCAATGGTCTGGACGACCGTCCCTGGTTGAGGATGTACAGCTTTCATGATGGTCCAGCCGCACTCGCGCACTTGGACGCGCTCGCTCCCGTTCGCCAGTACGAACCCGCCTTGCGTTTCGCTCATGGTGCACCAGACAATGACGATGCGAGTTGCTTCCACGAAGCGCTTCCCACAGAAACTCATGTCGACCCGCATGTCCTGGCGATGTAGACGCAACGTCATTGACAGCCTCGCTCGCACGGTGTCGTCTGCCGCACTGATAGCTTGGTATTGTCGGTCGCCAAAGTTCATGGTGGTCGTGCTCATCAGCTTCCACATTGCGTCGGCCGTTGTGCAGTAATCGAAGGGAACAACACTGGTGTCGTGAAACTCGATGTGCACGTTGCCGTTTGCATCCGACTTGACGCCATGCTCGGGCTCAACGCGACTGGCTTCGTCGAGCACGGCGTCAAGCTCTATGTACAGCTCCTCGGCTCGGGCTGACAGTATCTCAAATAGGCTCTCGCTGCTCTCTGGTTCGATGCAGAGCTTCTTCACCGCGCGTCCAGCCGGCGGAGTCTCGAGCCACTACATGCCACAAAGCGCACAAGTCAGAGTCAGCAGATGCGAGAGCGGACTCAGAGCTAGGTGAGCTGCATGAACACCTGGTTCTTTACAGAAGCGGCTTGCTGGGTCTCGAGGAGCTTGGAGAGATTTCGCGCGAGATGCAGCTGCCTGCTGAGCTTTTCCTTCAGCTTGACATTCTCCGCCTGCGATTTCTCCTTCTCGTCTGCCTGGTGCTTCGCTACGCCTTCCCAAGACGCGAGCTGCGACGTGAACGGGCCTTGTCGGAAGCTCAGAGCATCGGTCTGTGGAGCCACTTGCTGTTGTTCTTCTCTGGGAGCCAGCCGGAGTTTTTCGAGTTTCTCCTCGAAGGCCGTGACCTGCTGCCGCAGGTACTCGATCTCGTCTTTGACTCGTTTGCGTGCCTTCTTCGTTGACGGTACTGCTGGTGGCGGCGCAGTCTCCTTAGCTAGGTTTCTTTGGAGATGACTGGCATTGGGAACTTGGGGTGGTGTCGATAGCGCGCTCAGTGGAATCAGGACCTGGAGTGAGCTGGTAGGGTGGAGATCCGCCGTGGTGGTGACATCCATCGAGTTGTGCACGCTCAGAGCATCATCGGCTTCGTTCAGCCAGGCGAAGTCTTCTGAACGAGGTCCAGAGCCACCGTCGAGCTCCAAGTCGGGCATGTCGAGAGTCTGGATGAGATCCGTGAACACTGCGTCGTCTTTCTTTGGCTTGCTCAGATGACAAGAGAACGAGGGCGAGTCCGCAGTGGTGTCGGCGTTCGTGAAGAACTCGCTCGCAAGAAATCGAGTCACTTCCGCGTCGAGGCCTTGACCAGCGCCGCCATTGACGTACTCGTTCGCGGCAGCCTCTTGGTAGTTGGAATCCTCCGAGCCGTCGATAGATCCACCAGCAGCCATGGAATTCGTTCTCGTGGGAGGCAGTTTGATTGTGAGCTTAAGGTTGAAGCAATTGACGGTTTGACGAGCGCTTTGAAGAGAATCCACTGACGAAGTGGGCGACAGCAGCTTTGGTTGGGAGTGAAAGATATCAGGCCGACACGCGATCTCGTTCGAGACTCGAGTGGAGCAGACCTGAGGACCTTGACGGGACTGTACAGTTCGGCCCACGCCTTCGCTCCGACAGACAGACTATCGTAAACCTCACGCTTGGATGACGTCATCGATTGTCTCATGAAAACGGTGCAGGGACGAAGCGGCGACACCAGGACTCGTGAGTGTTGGTTCAGATCGAATTCAAAGGAAATGCTCACCAGCAGCAGCGTCCGCAAGGAAATCGCCGCAAGAATTCTCTCTCTGTGGGGGCGCCTGACAGCAAAACCGATCTTCGCGGAGCGCACGATCGTTGCATCGAGGAGGAGCTTCACTCTCAGGCAACTACCGGTAGTCTCTCGGTGACGATCTGCAGGTCACGACGCAGCCGAGTTCTCGTGGGCCATTGAAAGCAGCTGTGAAACGATAGTGTCAAGCGCGATGACTCGTTAAAGACATCGAGGCGCAGGTAAATCATCGGGTCGCTCGCTGGCTGGTGCTATTCGGCGAACTGTCAAAGTTGAATGGCTGTGAGTCGAGTCCTCGCCATGGGCAGGTCCCACTAACTTGTGCGAGTTAAAGTCTGTGAGCCGCCTTGCTGCTGCTGCTTGCCAGCGCAGTCTCCCAACGCCCTGTGCGCATTCCAAATCAGCAATACAAAGTCTGCGACTTGTCACCAGCGGTCGCTGGCACAGTCGCTCAGCGCCGACTCGCACTTCTTCATAAGAACGACACAAGTTGCACCCTGTTATACGTCGACTCGATGGCCATCATCTTCGTGTCAAGCTGATCTGGGACTCTATCTAATCAGCAAGACTGCCTGCTGACTTCGTCGTTGAGGATCGAGTTCTCCGTCATCTGCCGCAAGAACGAGAGGTTCTGGTGGTACAGGCCCAGCACGACGTCCGTGAGCATCCCGACGTGGTCGCTCACGCTCGCTGCCGCAGAATCGTCACCACTCCGCTCTAGCACTGGCATCAAGCGCGAGATGCTCTGGATAATCGTCCCCGGCTGACTTCGGTCTGTACCTGGTCTTGTAGTCCCAGCGGCGCCTTTCAGGATGATCCAGCCGCTCTCACGCACCCGGACGCGGTCTTTCCCGTTCAGCAGCAGGTACCCGTCTTGGGTGGCGTTCATCATGGCCCAGACAATAGCGACGCGGTCCTCGGTGACGAAGCGCTTGCCCACACAGCTCATCTCGACCAGCTTGTCCTGGTGTCGCAGGCGCAGCTTGGTCGTCAGTCGAGCGCGGGTTGTGTTCTCAGTGGCGCTCAGCGCCTGGTACTGTCGATTGCCGAGGTTCATCGACGTCGTGCTCGTGATTTTCCACATCACACTCGCGACCGTGCGGAAGTCGAACGGGAGTGTGCTGCAGTTCGCGTACTCGATGAACACGTTGCCGTTCGCATCCGACTTGACGCCAGGCTCGAGCTCGAAATGCCGCCCTGAGTCGCCACCTTCATAAGTCGCTGCTGCAATGAGCTCGCAATAGAGGTTGTCGACTGCGGCTGCGAGCGTCTCGAACACGCTCTCGTCACCATCGGGTGTCGTGCAGAGCTTCTTCGACGCACGGCCTTCCGAAGGCTCTTCCATCCACTTCAAATTGCCATAAAGCACCATTATCGCAGAGTTAGCAAGGAATATATGAGAGTGCTGAAGTAGAAGGTGATCACGATGTGCACTCACAGAAACGTCTTGTTGCGATTGGATCAGGTTTGAGAGACTGCGCGCGAGCGACAGCTGCTTGTTGAGCTTCTCCCTGAGCTTCGCGTTCTCGGCCTGTGACTTCTCCTTCTCATTTTCCTGGCGCCTCGCAACGGGCTCCCACGACGCAGCCTGAGACGCGAACTGGCCCTGGCGAGAGCTGAGCGCATCGACAGTCTGCTGAGCTACTGACTCTTCTGCTTCTGCTCTCGAGGCTGTCTGCTGAAGCTGTTCGAGCTTCTCCTCAAAGTCCACGACCTGCTGCCGAAGGTACTCGATCTCGTCCTTGACACGCTTGCGCACCTTCTTGATTTGTTTTACTGGTGATCCAGTCTCCGTCGCCGTGGTCTTCAGCAGAGGCGGCAACGACAGCGCGCTTGCGGGGATCTGCACAAGCAGCGAGCTGGCGGACTGGAGATTGTGTGTGGCAGTGACATTCGGCATGGCCTCGTTGTTTCCCCCCAGCTGGACGGAGCCATTCAATGAGTGCTCGCCGACGCCACTGAACTCCAAGTCGGGCAAGTCGAAGGACCCGACGAGATCCAGGAAGCCCACGTCGTCACCTTCTTCTTTCGCAAACAGCGCGTTGTTCGTCTTGCCTGCTGCGCTCGAGCTGGTCTGGAACGCCGCGCCGTCGTTATCGCTGTCGTCATTTGTATTGGCGTGCGCAAAGAACTCGAGCTCGAGGAAGCGCGCCACTTCCGCGTCGAGGTCTGGATCCGCGCGCTCGACGCTGTGACCGCAGCAGTCGATAAGGCCGTCGATCGCAGCCATGGGGTCGTCGCTGGCGTGGACAGTTAGTCGGCTGGTGGGGCTCTCTCGACTGTGAGCGCAGGCAACGGCGAGCAATGGCAAAATGAGCCACTCTTTCTCGTCTTCAAGCATCCGAATTGTTGCCTTCAGATGCTTGACAAACAGAAAAGCACTTTGTTTTGAATCGCTCGGTGCGACCGCACAGAACGTGATGGGAGAGTTCTTCAAGGGAGCTGTGACTTGATCACGACCCTCACTCTCAGTATGCACCCCGAGAGTGAAGGCGACTGTTTGCCTTTGACGCAAGTCCACAGTGCCGCGCACAATGTCGAACAAGCGGACGCATGTGCCTGTGAGAGAGTGATCGAGGAAGAAGCTCATTGGCGGGCTGCTACTGCGTGAGATGACGACTGCAGGTGTTCAAGGCGGCGGCGGCGGCAACGCAATGGCTGCGAATCGACTAATCGTACAACGAGATGGGTCACTCACTTCGTTGCGTTCGTCGCGAAGTGTGGACACGAAGCACTTTGACATACATGATATGCTGCGCGGTGGGGGGGTCAACAGTTGTGTACCTTCAACTGTCGTCGCCTGGTGTGCGAGAAGATACATCACAGAAGCAGTTGGTATCCTGGTTGGAAGTGCGCGGTTGAGCCATTCATTGTGGATGGTGTTTAGCAACCAACCGTCAAAAGCCTCTTGCTCTGCATTCTCTCAGAGCGCTCTCAGATCACAGTATCCACCAGAAAAAGGACTCAACACAAATCCGCAAGCACAGTCCGTGGCAGCACAGTATCAAGCGAATATGTGGTTGTTCACGTTGAAGTGTCGCTTCGTTTCGCAATGAAATGGGTACACCGCTGCAGAAGATACTCTTTCGCTGAATGCTTGATTGGCTCACATCTTGAAATTGACACAAGATCACAGCCAGCCAGATTGGTGGAGGTTGTTGCGATGGCTGTACATTGATGCGTGAGTTCCAGCAATTGGTATGGCTATGCTAATAGAGAGCGAAGGGTACACCTACAAGCGTGAGCCTTCCGCGGCATCGCTGCGAATCGTGCTCTTGATCACCTGGCGCACAACCCCGAGGTTATGGTGGTACAAGCCGAGCACGACGTCAGTGAGCAGTCCGAACTCGATGTGGACGTTGCCATCTGCATCCGCCTTGACGTCAAGATCGAGTCCAGCTGGTACAGACATATCGAGAGCTGTGCCGACCTCACTGTACATACCCTCGACTTGGGCTGCGAGCGTCTCGAATGTGGATTCGTCGTGGCTGGACACATCGCAAAGACTCTGTATCGCGCGTCCAAGCGACGGAATCTCGAGTCACTGCCGTTTAAAGATCACGAAGCACAAGATATGTAATTGGTGCATACATTATATAGAATAGACGCACAGCTGACGAGCCTGGGTACTTACAGCGATGTCCTGCTGGCTATGGAGGAGGCTGGACAGACCTTTTGCGAGCCAGAGTTGGTTCTTCACCATCTTCCGCAGCTGGAGGTTCACGACTTTAGATTTCTGCTTCTCCAGTTCCTGGCGCTTGGCAATGCTCTCCCAGGTTGTGGTCGTTTGTGACTCGGTATCTGTGCGCTGGCCCTCGCAAAGACCGGGCAAGGGCAGATCGGAGACTTCTTCCTCCTCAACTGAGCCAAGCTGGAGCTTGTCGAGTTTCTCTTCCAATGCCGTCACCTGCTGCCGCAGGTGCTCGATCTCGTCCTTAACTCGCTTGCGCTCCTTCTTCACCTTCGGACGTGGCGGCCCAGTTTTCTTCACTGATCTCCGTTGTCGATGGACTGTCAGCTTCTTTGCAGGAGCAGCGGTCGCCAAGGCACTCACTGGGATCACCACCTGCAGCGAGCTAGTGGGCTGGAGATTTTCTGAGGTCGTGATGGTGGCTGTAATCGCTGGGTGGCGTGAAGATGAGCTTACGGTGTCGTCGCTCATGTGGACGTCTTCCGAAGGTTCGTTGACGCGTTCGAGTTCCGGATCGGACATCTCGATGGACTCGATGAAGTCCATGAACACCAGGTCTTCGTTCACGGAAATGGTGCCGGACTTGTCAGCAGTAGGCTGGAACGACATGACTCCTGAGCTGTTGCCGTTGGCGGTTGCAAATAACTCGGTCTCGAGAAAGCGCGCCACTTCTGCGTCAAACTCGCGATCCTCGCCGCTGTTCGCGCGCCTGAACGTGCTGTTGCCGTGAGCACCGGAGTCTGAATGACCAGCAGTGGCCATGAGGGATTCGTCGTGTTGGTTTGTTGCAAATACGTGGAGAGTCGCTCTACCCGTCGTTTGGCAGCCGCTCTGAGTGAGTGCGTGAGTGTGAGTCGGGCAATTGAGTTGTGAGCTGCTGACGAGCTCGTAATCCGTGGAGAGCTCAATAGATCCCATGCTCAGGCTTTGATGCCGAGAATCCACTCGCGCTGGCGGCCGGAGATGGCGTTGTATGGCGGCACCACATCAGGCAGATCCGCTATTACTCGGCGTGCGGTTTGATCTGAAAGGCCCAGGCGCGTGCACTGCTGGGCACGTTGTCCTACCAAACGGTGCTATTGTCATGGAAGCTCCACGTCTGCGCTGGATGTCACATGGTGCAATCAAATGCATAAAGGTCCTGTCTTTGTCCCATGATTATGCAGACGAGTGGTTGCTTTCGATGGGTTGGCGAAAATGTATCCAACCGCATTTTCTTCAGAGCAAGCGATAGGCAAAGCACGAGCCTCAGCACGACTTGGGAGAGTTTGTTTAGCCAATCCACGAGCCCGGGTCTCCAAGCTGTCGGCGGTATGTCGTGTGCCGAGGGGCTAAGATATCGGATTTTCCTTTCTTTCTTTTTCGCTTCTTGTGGCTGCCAAAGACGGCCAAGCGCGTGGATGCACTTCAGTTCCCGTGGCTGCGAATCGACTACCCAAAATTGAGAGGTGCCACTCACTTCGCTCCGTTCGTCGGGTTTTGTGGAGGATGCACATTCAGTCGAGGCCTGATATGCTGCTGCTGCTGCGGAGGAGGAGGAGGAGCGCCGCCTGGATGTTTGTCGTCGTGTTTGAATGTAATAAGATCAGGTCTCGTCGGCTGGGGGAAAAAGGAGAAAGCAAGTGGGCCTCTCCGAGTGCTGTGCGGGCTGCGAATGGTGCTGCTGGCCCCGAGTTGCCGAGTCCAAAACCAAAGAGAGACTGCATCCGTTCACAGATTTCTACAGTGTACACCTAGGTTCAGCAGCAGGCAGGTGGGCTCCGTGCTGAGCAACATGACATGAGCTCCCTGACGTACCATCGAGACGGGTGCTGAAGGGGCCATCAGCCAGCCAACAGCTTCGTCTGACATTCAGACATGGGTACATCCGTTTCGTACCCGTCGTCATGCTACTTTAACGCGTATTTGTCCAACGCTTTGTGGGTATACTGCATCCCCAGTAGTTCATTAACGCAGTAAAATACAGCTGCCGGACAGAGGTCAAACGGCATGTGTGACGTTCTACTACACAAAATCCTAGCTGGAATGCTCGGCGGCACCGCTCAGCATCAAGTTCTCGATCATCTGCCGCAGCGCTGCGAGGTTCTCGTGGTTCAAGCTGAGTACTACGTCTGTGAGAAGACCGACGTGGTCGTTCGAGTTCTCTGAATTCAAAGATCCACTCATCTCCAGCTCTGGAGTCAATCGTGTGATGGTTTGCATGCTCGTCCCTGGTTGGCCCATGCCACCAGTGTTGTCGCTGTTTATCGTAGTAGAAGACAAACTTGCCGATTCGATGACACCCCAGCCACACTCGTGCACTCGAACTCGCTTGTTCTCATTCACCAGTAGGTATTCTTCCGAGTCGCTCATTGAGCACCAGACAATGACGACGCGATCTGCTTCCACGAAACGCTTCCCGAAGTAGCTCAGCTTGACCTGCGAGTCCTGGTGACGGAGGCGCAACTTCATCGACATCCGAGCGCGAGCTGTGTCGTCAGTGGCACTGATCGCCTGGTACTGTCGATTGCCCAAGTTGATTGTGGACGAGCTCACGAGTTTCCACATCGCGCTCGCTGTATTGCGAAAGTCGAACGGGAGGAAGCTGCTGTCGACAAACTCGATGAAGACGTTGCCATCTGCATCGGATTTCACGCCAGGTTCGGGGCCGGCTCGGCTAGATTCGAGGAGAGCGGAGTCAACCTCACTGTACATAGTCTCGACTTGAGCTGTGAGCATCTCGAAGACGCTCTCGTCAGTGCTGGACGTGATGCAGAGTCTCTTCGTTGCGCGTCCCGCTGGCGGAGTCTCGAGCCACTTTCAATTGAAAATCACGATTACACGAGTCACAGAGTTAGAATAGGATACACGTAGAGCCACAAGCTGGTGAGGAGGAAGACTAGAACTCACAGAGAGGTCTTGCTGGGTCTCAAGGAGTCTGGACAAACTGATGGCGAGCTGGAGTTGATTGTTGAGCGTTTCTTTCAGCTTCACATTCTCAGCTCTGGATCTCTGCTTCTCGCGTTCTTGGCGCTTCGCCACGCTTTCCCACGATCCCGATTGCGTCTGCAGGACGCTGCTCATCAGTATGCTGGTTGAGTCGTTCTCTGAGGCCGCATCAGCACTGTAGCCTTGCCGCACCTTCTCGAGCTTGTCCTCAAAGTCCTTGACCTGCTGCCGCAGGTACTCCAGCTCATCCTTGACTCGCTTGCGGGGCTTCTTCAGTATCGGTTGCACCACCGCTGCAACTGCCGACTCGTGACTTAAAGTAGGTCCCACTAAAGCGCTCGCTGGGATCCGCACGTTGAGCGAGGCGTCCAGCTCCATGGTGTCGGCACCAGTCGCTGGCAGCGTCGAGGAGCCTCCAATCTCACTTCCAATGCGAATATCCGCTGAAGGAGACTCAGCGACATCACCACTACGGTCCAGGTCAGACACGTCCAAGGGCTCCAGGAGATCCATGAACACCATTTCTTCATCCACCCCCGCCTCAAGAGCCAGCTCGGTTGTCGTTGTGCTGCTGGACTCGAACGACGGGGCCACTGCGGCGCTGTCGTCACCATCGGCGCTGCTGGCGAAGAACTCGGTCGCGAGGAAAAGCGCCACCTCCGCGTCGAGCTCGTGATCAGCAGCACTGCTGTTCTCGCACTCTGTGGCGCCGTCACCACGGCTCCAATCGCCAGCACCAGCCGCAGGATCCGCCATGTCCGTGCGTGCGTGTGGCTTGACACAGCCTGCAAAAAAGAAGCAAATGCTGACTGGCAGTTCAGAATTCGCACCTAAGAGAGCACCCGTCTAAGTACGATGTTCCACCAATGAATGGTGTGTGCAGCCCTATTCAGCCAATGAAAGACTACAAACAACTAGAATAATGTTTTAGCCAATCACCTGCCGCCACCTCGATATGATCCGCAATGAATGGTGATGTCTCGGAGATTGTGTACCCATGTATATCTTTTGAGACGAAGAGCCACACAACGACCGATCTCCAGTCTGCTCTCTCGGTCGCCAGCTCATTCATCAATCCTCCTCGCCGTCAGCACACCCAGCTACTCAGCTATGGGCAACTACCTCTCGAGCTACCTGGTGTCGCCGCTCGACTACCTCGCCTCGTACTGGGTCAAGCCGTGCCGCGTCCTCATCGTTGGCCTGGACGGCGCTGGCAAGACCACTTTACTCTACAAGCTCAAGCTCGGCGAGGCCATCACGACGATCCCGACCATCGGCTTCAACGTCGAGACGTTCATGTACAAGAACATCGAGTTCACGGCCTGGGACATCGGCGGACAGACGAGACTGCGTCCACTCTGGGGCTGCTACGTGCAGAACACGGACGCGGTCATCTTCGTGGTCGACGCTGCCGACAAGCCCCGCATTGTCGAGGCTGGTGACGAGCTGCGCCGTCTCTTCCATCGCGACGAGCTGCGCGACGCCAAGCTTCTTGTGTACGCGAACAAACAGGACCAGCCCGGGTGCATGTCGACCCACGAGATCCGCGAGAAGCTCAATCTGGAAAGTGTGACGCGAAACCTGAGCCACGTCCAGCTGATGGTGGCTGTGTCGGGCGATGGAGTGCACGAAGGCATCGATTGGCTCAGCAAGGCGCTGACGGGTGCTGTGTGATCGTGTGATTCGTGAACCAATGCTAAGTCGCGTGCTGTGTATCAGAATATATTTGACATCCATTACTTCTCATTTCACATTTCGTGCTGCTAAACTACTTCTTATTCTCCTCTAGTGGTGCATAGTCCTGAAATTCGCGAAGTAGTGTTCCTACTCTCTGCGTAGCTTCGAGCTCCAACGTCAGCTTCCGCTTGAGCTTTGCGTTCTCCGCCTCGGATTTCTGCTTTTCTTTGATTTCGTGACGCAGAATTTGCTCCCAGTGCCTAGATCGGTGCTCTGAGTCACGTCGAGCGTGTTGGAGTCGCTCGAGCCTGCTCTGAAGTTGGTTGACCTGCTGTCGCAGCTGCATCAGCTCCTCCTTCACAGCTGGCTGCCTCATGCTCCAAGGCGACGATGGCGACTGCTTCGCTGGCTGCTTGCGCTTTGGTCGCAGGTCACTTGGTGGTGGTGGAAGGAGCACACTCGCCGGGATCACCACACGAAGCGACGTTGAATGTTGAGAGACCTGGGCTGCAGTGGCCGGGGTTTGCTCGGTGACTTGCTCGCTGGTTGAGCTGACCTCGCTCTCAGCAAGGGATTGGTGGAGACCGTCGCCAAAGTTCAGATCTGGGATGTCGATCGAGTTTCTGATATCGACGAAGCCCACGTCGTCGCCCAGCGGCACTTCTCCAGCTGACTCGGAGTCAAACTTGTGAGGCGCACACTCGTCCGCGAGAAAGCGACTCAACTCCATGTCGAGCTGGCGCTCACCGCTGCTCGCGTCGGAGTCGTAGGAAACACGCCCATCGTACCCGCTCGTATCCATTCGAGGTGACACTGGAGCAACGCTGGCCTTGAACATTGGTTGCTTGGCTCGCGAAGATTTTCACAGTGCGAGTACTTGGGTTAGCCATAATAGCATTGGTGTCTGGGTCTTCCATGTGCTTCAGCGGTGGTGCAAATGAATGAACAGACAAATGCTGGTAAACAAAAGGAATGCCGGACACCCTCTTGGTTTTACGTTCGCTCTATACTCGCAGGTCTTTAGCAAAGTCTGAGGGAACTTATTTATCAACCGATGAGCACCTGGAGTTTGTCAGTCAGTTGCATCCGACTCCGTTTGAAAAGGATGAGCCGAACTGTCATCCTCCGACTCCATCCACCTCGACTAAACGCGCACTGTCGAGGCAAGGGGTAGCCTGTATACTCCCACACGCAAGGTGGTGCTGCTCGGGATGTCTGGCGATGGTGAGACGGTTTGGTGAAGCGCTTTCAAAACGAGATTCTTCTAGGCGCTCTCGCTCAGGAACGGGTAGTCCGTGTAGCCGGCCTCGCCGCCCAGGTAGTAGCTCTTGGTGTCGGCGGCCGCGTTGACGACTGCACCGAGCTGCAGGCGTTTGACCAGGTCTGGGGTCGAGATGAAGTCGCGGCCAAACGCCACGAGGTCGGCCGTGCCCTCCTCCGTCACCTGAAGCGCACTCTCGCGGTCGTAGCCTGACGCCGTCATGTACACGCCCTTGTAGAGTGGGCGGAAGTGGGCCGTGACGCCTATCTCTGGCACCAACGGGCTCGTGAAGTGGTACCCGCGCGGCTCAATGACGTGCAGGTACGCCAGGTCGTAGGCGTTGAGCTTCTCGATCACGTACTTGTACGTCTCGGCTGGGTTCGAGTCCGTGCAGCCAAAGGTGACGCCGAAGGGCGAGAGGCGGACGCCCACCTTGCTCGAGTCCACGCTCGAGAGGATCGCCTCGAGCGCTTCGAAGAAGACGCGCGCGCGGTTCTCGACCGAGCCACCGTAGCGGTCCGTGCGCTTGTTCACGCTGTCGCACAGAAACTCCTCAAGCAGGTAGCCGTTCGCCCCGTGGAGCTCGACACCGTCAAAGCCGGCCTCAATGGCGGCCGCGGCGGCCTTGCGGTGGTCCTCGACGATCGTCGCGACCTCGTCAGTCTCGAGTGGGCGTGGGGTCACGTACGTCTTGCGGCCTTCACGAGTCACGGCGAAGCTCTTGACGTCATCCAAGGGCACGGCGCTCGAGGACACTGGGAGCGCTTCGTCCGGATGGTTCAACGGGTGGCTCACGCGTCCCGCGTGCCAGAGCTGCACGAAGATCTTGCCGCCCTTGTCGTGCACGGCCTTGGTCACGGGCTTCCACGCGTCCACTTGTTCCTGGCGGAAGAGGCCTGGCGAGCCGAAATACCCGCGACCCATGGCGCTGACGCTCGTGCCCTCTGCGATGAGCAGCCCGCCTTCGGTCGCGCGCTGCGCGTAGTACATGACTGCAAACGCCGGCTGGACGCCCTCCTCGCCGGAGCGCATGCGCGTCAGCGGCGCCATCACGACGCGGTGCAGCAGCTGCACCGGGTTCGTCTTGCCCCCGAGGGTCAGCGGCGAGAAGAGCTGGGCGGTGGAGGTGGAGACCATCTTGACTGTAGAGTGCTGGTGCGGGTGCTGTCGATGGAGCAGATTGGGGAATAAGAGAGCTGCTGTGAACCTGGGGGCGTCTGAGCAACGCCGTCCTCTACCTCTGTTGCGTGTGTGCGATTAGTCGTCGGGAATCGTCATTCAGATTGCGAAGCCGAGATGGCTCACGGAATCCAACACGGAGCCGAGATGATCACGGAATCGGCAAGCCAAACGAAGCGCCCCCAATGCGTCGCCAAGGTAGGTTGCGGCCATTGGCCGACGCATGATACCGAGTTGGCGCACATCACCGTCAACAATGAAGAGAACGAGCGTGAGCACGCCCTGCGTGCGGGTATTCATTTCATTTTTAATGTCGAAGTGGAAGTGATTTTGGGAGTTGTATAGTTCTCAAATACAAACCTCGCTGGTGAGTGTGTGTTTCAACTCACACTGCAGTAACTTGCACTGGGACGCACCCTTCTCTTGAACAGTCTTCGTGGCATACTCCGAAGGCCTCAGCGGCGCGCACACGCACGCAAAACGCAATGCACATCGGGAAGAACTGAGTCCTCGGCGTCGCTGAAAAGCGCTCGACCACACTGCTCAATACATTTCAGTTCGGCGAGGCGCTCACAGCGCACGGAGCTTTGGCTTGAACCGCAAGAGGTGTGAGT
>JAASFQ010000693.1:0-16191 GCA_023333845.1 Globisporangium polare | reverse complement strand
CTTTTATGTCGTGTAAATAGCAGGAGATGAACTTACGAAGAGCCGACGAGAAAGAAGACGAGAGAAGACAAAGGGAAGTCTTTGTATACACGACCCACGAGTACTGCACGATAAGGACCAGGAGAGAGAGAGAGACAGCACGACTGAACAGGCCTCCTCCGACCAGGACGAAACGAAGTACATGCACCAGTGGGAGGGCGTGGGAAATAAAACATTGATGTTGAGCAAGCGGTGGCGGTGAGTCGACCTTTTGTCTTTGTCCTGTTCGTGACTCGGCTTGGCGAGCTCGATGGCCCTTGCTCTTCGTTAGCTGCTCGTCAGTGTGTCCTCGAGTGACGGGGCAATAGCCCAGCGCGTACCTCCCTCCAGCTTGAACGAGCTCTCGTCTCTGAAGCCGCGGAGAACGCATGCTCGCATCGAATCGATGGGTGGCTGGGATTGTTTTCTACCGTATCTTCGAATGGGGGGAAATGAACCAAGTTGATGTGGATCCATCGCGTCCTGGGCTTCTCAGTCACGAGGATCGTGCACCGTTCTTGTCGACTGGGCTCGTCAGCCTTCCTGTGAGCGACCAGCAAGAATCAGACCTCGGAAGCCACGTGACAGTATCATACCACGAACAGCCTCAAATGGCTGCAGGCCCTCGAAACAAATGGGTTCACTCTCGGGGGTGTCCTCTGAAAAGAGACACGTGACCTCTGTCCACCTGAACGTGGGTACAGAGCACAGTGCACTGGGCCGTGTCCTCAGCAGCAGCAGCAGGGGGAGGACGAGACCGACCGGTCCTTCTTTTGGAGACCGCCGATCATTCTTTCGAGCGGACCGAACAGCGCAGCTGACACGCACCGCCACCACGCACGGGAGACGAGGCACAGCACAAAGCTCACAGCTTTTGCTGGCTGCTGCTGCTCGCTCTCGGCGCTCAAGAAGCAACTGCGAGTTGGCTGACGCACGCGGATCCACTTTTCCTTCGTCGCGCATGGCTCTTGGATCTCCTTTGAGATGGCAGTCTCTCTGCCGCACAGGAGCCACTCAGCCAAGCGTCGCTGCAGATACAAGGAGACCGCTGCGCTGGCAAGCATCGCAAGCGGAAGCCTGCGAACGCATTCAGGCACGTCTCTACTGAAACGAGCCGAGTCGCGCCTCAGCACCGCAGCCATGTTGACGCCGTTGATCAGCACCGCAAAAAAGATCTTCAATCGGCCAAAGTGCAGTTGCCTTTTCCCCCATCTGATCCTTTCGTTCACGGCCGGTGGGTTCACAGCAGTCAGGTCGCCAAAGGAAAAGAAAGAGGAAAAGAAGAAAAGATCCAAAAATACTCTCGGGATAAGATCCCGCCTTCCAGCCACTTTCCGTTCCTATTCAAGGCGCGTTCCGTAAATCCCGGAACGTTGTGGACGCATTTTCACATTTCTTGCACACTTTTTTCGCTTTTTTGGTTCTTTCTGTTTTGAAGTGACGTTTGGGGGCGACGAGAGGGCCGCGGACTGTGGACGCCAGCCGGACGAGTGACCCAAGCGACCAGAGAGAGCTCGCACTGAAGTGGCGCATTCGGTCTCTATCCAATCGCCATACTTGCGCCGGTCCAAGCTCAGTTGACACACTGTACTCTCCAGCCCATGGCGTGTGCCCCCTCTGATGGATGAGGATCCATGCTGCGGACGACCGGCGCCAAGGCAGCCAACATGTAGAGGAATGACGGAGGAAACAGGCGGATCCCGAGCCTTTCGCCCACTGTTTCGACTGGTCTGTCGAAAGGCCTGTGGTCGGCGGTCACGAGAGAGCCAAGCAGGTGACCGGCCACCACGAGCAGCCGCGACCCTCAAATGGGGGGAGGCGGCTGCGTGGCCTTGAGAGGCTCGCGCTGCTGTCGAGTGCGTGGGGACAGATCCGGTGGCGCTTGGAGGTGGAGTCCAGCGGCAGAACTTAACCCATTCCGGATGGGCTGGAAATGCGATTGCGTTGGCCGCGCATATCATACAAGCAAAGCACAATCCCAACGCACGCTTTTTGTCTCCGATATCTCACCTTTGTGAGCTTTTAAGCTGAGCTTTCTTGTGAGATGATTGGCTGCGTGATGCAAAATGCAGCCATCTGGCTGGGTTGCGCTGGCTTGTCTCTGTGTGTGTGTGTGACTTCTCGCGAGACATGCCCGAGCGAGCATGACTTCCCCCAGCTGGTCGAGCCTTTACATCTGCGGCGGATTGCGGATCAACTTGGCCGGCCGCAGTGCACGGATGGATGGAAGGATGGAGCCATCATCGGGGTCTGGGTCGTCCGACAGGAGGAACATGCGCTGGGTGGGAAGCACGGGCTTTGGCGTCGCAGCCGCCGCGAGCGACGAGCCGCAGGCAACCCAGTCCGCACAGAGAGTCCCTCTCGCAGTCGCTTCTAAAAAATGCAACGGCCAGTGGTCGCTGTTGCTGCTGCTGCCTCTCGCAGTCAAAAACTCAGACAGGACGTGGGTGACTGGCCCAGCTGCGCCGCCATCCCACTTTTGTCCAAACGTGCCGAGGCTGAATAATGCCAGAACGATGCCGAACAGGTGCCGAAGACGGTCCATGCGCGCCAGGGTAGGTTGGGCTGTGCCGTACTGGTTTGTGATACGAAGCTGTTTTAGTCGACACTTTGGCTGCGATTGGTATGGCCGACGCTGCGAGTAGTATGAAAGAAATGTGTGTGTGAAAAGTGCATGGAGCGCTCCTCCCCTATCGCGCTTCTTCTAATATGGCGTACAGTATGCCGCCTCGGATTCGCACACGGGCTGGTTCCTTCCACGAAGAGCCCAACCAACCATACAAAGCCCAAGTGGAGTCCCAAATCACCGCTTTTCCCTGATCCAACTGCCTCCCCATAACACCTGTTGGTAATGTTGCAGCCTTTACGAGCCAAG
This sequence comes from Globisporangium polare, assembly GCA_023333845.1. Taxonomy (NCBI): domain Eukaryota; phylum Oomycota; class Peronosporomycetes; order Pythiales; family Pythiaceae; genus Globisporangium; species Globisporangium polare. Next base: position 13,298 of record JAASFQ010000693.1, on the reverse strand, counting down.
AAAGAAATAACGGCCGTTTGTGTGTGTGTGTGCGTGTGTGCAACGCGCGTGTGTGGCCGCTTGAGCCCATTTGCTTCTGTCGCTTGTTGTTTAGCCGCACGCATGTTGAGAGGCCCCTTCCGTCTTTTCGCACAAGCGCCATCTTCTTCTTTCCTGGGATCTGCTTGTATCGAGCGAGTATTTCGGGCAAGAGGTCAGCAAAAGAGAGAGTAAAAGTCAGCGCCTGTTTGTTTGAGGCTGCTTGCGGCCACATCGGTCACTTTCCAATTTCCCGAGTCTCTTGCGGTTCAACGACCGCCCGCCCGCCCGCCCGCCCGCCCACCGCAAGCAGCAGCAGCAGCAGCTGGACCCGAGGCGCACGAGCGAACGAAGCAGCGATCCGCGAACCATCCGCTTTTTTCGCCGCCCCTGTTTTTTCCTCCTCCGCGCACGGCGTCTGTTGTTGTGGAGTGATTGATTGGGAGGATCCATCCATCCATCCACACGCCCACGCCAGCATTCCGCGCGGCTCCTCCTTCCTCGCAGCAGCCGTCCGCATCCCCAACCACCACCCAGCCACCACCCGGTCGTCCCCAATCCCAGCGCGAAGGGAAACGCAAAATCAATCACACTTTGCTTTTCCTCGCGCAACGAACAGGCAGGCACGCCCCAGCGGATTTGAAACCGACAGCCACAGCCATGCAGTCGCCCCGCGAGATCTCGTCCGCGGGCCAGGGTGCGCTCACGCCCTCGACCGCGCGGCTCGTGAACAAGGCCGCGGTCGAGTTCATCACGTCCGCGACGCCCATGACCGACGACATCGCCGCCGCCGTCAACACCCGCACGCCGTGGGCCAACCTCAGCGTCGACACGAGTCCGGACCAGCCGCCATCCCAGATCCCGTCCCAACTGTCCCAGCCGCGACCGCAGGCAACGGCCATGCGTGCGGGCGCGTCCAACCACGTCCCGCTGCAGCCGGGCCTGCTTCCCGAGCGTTACACCGTCGACCTCACGCACTGGCAGTCGCCCGCGGACCTACCCGAGCGCCGCCTCATGGTGCAGCGCATCATCGCCATGACGCGCAACAAGCGCCTGGACGCCGGATTGGGTGGGGACGCGATCCCGGGCTGTGCGGCCAGTGACCGCACGCCGTCCCTGGCCAAGCGCATCGAGCTGTCCCTGTACTCGCGCGCGGCGTCGTTCAACGAGTACCGCGACCTCAACACGCTGCGCCGGCGGCTGCAGTCGCTCGTGAGCCTCTCTTTCCACGAGGCCGCGGTCTCGCGCAAGGCCGCGATGGAGAGCTGCGCGACCAAGCTGCTGGGCAAGCGCAAGCTCAAGGCCACGCCCTTTGGCGTCTCGCGGCTCATGATCAAGCGCCCGCGCAACGCGCCACCAATGATGGTCCCATCATCCACAACCATTGCGACCAGCCACAACCACCACAGACAGCAGAGCCACCGCCACCACCACCACCACCGATCTCAGTTGGTCTGTAGCGCGAGTGTGGCGGCCACGCAGACGTTCTTCATCACGAACGAGGACGTGCTGCGCCAGATCTTCGCGTACTTACCTGGGGTAGACACAGTGCGCAGCTTCGCGGTTAACCGGTTTGCAGCGCGCGTGCTGCCGACGTGCGTCTTCTCTTTGGACGTGGAGGTGAAGGCCATGAAGCGCGCCTACGAGAACGCGTCGCCGTCGTTCCTGTGCAAGTTTGCGAACCTCGAGCGTCTGAATATTTATAACGAGAACAAGCTCTGCGACCAGCAGGAGTGCGGCCCGTCGCTCCACGCCTGGGGCTGCTCGGAGCTCGACATCTCGCACGACAACATCGGCGAGGACGTGGTCAAGCAGCTGGCCGAGTCCATCGAGCTGGGCGCGTGCCGCCGGCTCACGAGCCTGCGTCTCGTGTCCGTGTTCACGAACACGTGCCGCGGGAACGCGCTGCACATGCTCTGCGCCGCGCTCGTGAAGGGTTCGTGTCCCGACTTGGAGGATTTGCTCCTGGGTGGCAATGGGTTCTCGGACGTGGGCACGGTGGACGTGGCCTGGCTGCTGCGCGTGGGCTCGCTGCCGAACCTGAACCGCCTGGACATCCGCCGGAACTACATTGGCGAGTCGGGGCTCAAGCGCATCATGGCCGCGCTCGCCGCGGGCCGCTGCCAGCAACTCAAGTATTTATGCATGGGCGGCAACATCATCACGGACAACTGCGTGGCGCCGGTCGTGGAGCTGCTCTCGAGCTCGCTCTGTCCGCAGATGCGCTTCCTGGGTCTCGAGGACAACTTCCTGAGTGCGCGCGGCGTGCACTGCATCATCCAGGCGGCCGTGGCTGGCGGGATGATGCCCAAGCTGCACCACGTGTCCAGTGACGGCCGCGGCGGCACGGACGAGGCGCCCATGGACAATGAGGAGGACGAGGACGACCTGTGAGGCTTGCTGACGAGATGGATCGTGCGGTGGTCGTGAAGCGTCCGTTGGCAGTACTTAGTTTATTAGTTTGAGGAGCGCGTTTATCTATTTTAATGAAATGGAACTGCTAGAACGTGTTGAGATCTGCTTTCTCGGACACAAACATGCGCAAGACGCTGAACATCGTGTTCATTCTCGCGGCAGAGGCCTGCACGGCGGGCGATCGAAGTCATCAGAGGAAAGTCACGCTGTGTGTGGTGTAAAGCGCGTGAGAGGGTGTGTAGGAGCACCGTATTCTTGGACGCAGGGAGGTGTCAAGCGATAGAACACGGACAGCGAGAGCCACTGCACTCGAGTCCCAGCCAGCAGCGCCTGCTTCTCGCTCTCTCGTCGCAAGCGCTCGTCGCTGCAAAGGCTGCCGTTTCTCAACGGTATTGCGTCTCTTCGAATCTGTCTTGTGTCGACAGATACGCACCTGCCCACGTCGGCACTTGCACGTGGAGCGTCCATGGGGAGGATATCGGTCCATGCTTTCGCGCCATCTTGACGAGCTCACGATGATCCACAACCGGCCCAGGTGCTCGCTTCTTGGCAGCCGCGTGCTGCTAAGTTGAATGTGTCTGCACAATCCGGTCCAAGAAGATTTCGGATAAGTCGTCCCAAGATAATATGTTTCTCTCATTTTCTTCGCTTCACATGTCATATTACGCTGGACAGGTGGTTTGTGCTTTATTTGTACGAGCAAGGATATTACGACCATCCTGGAGAGGTTTTACGTTAGACCGAAATCGCAACGAAAAAGGGCCAAAAGTGCGCTTGCTGCTGTTTTAAGAGGAAAACACGACTGTTGACCGTTTTTCGTTGGGTTTTCGAGGTAACGACTGTGCATCATTCGAGACAAATTGTGAGCAAATTGGTTCGATTTAATGATCGAGGTGGGGAGGGGGTTCTTTGGCCGAATAGAAGGTGGTCCACAAATCGCACTGAAGGATGCTCCAACATGCGGTAGTGTTTACCTGCTTCAATGGACATTCGCGACGGCATATTCTGTCGGAGCAGACGTCCGCTTGACAAAAACCATCGAGCGCCATTCACTTGAGTCCATTAGCAGGTTTAGACTCCTTTCTGGCCATTTCGGCTCGGAAGGTGCCTGCCATCCTCGTGACGGCCGATCCAGCGCTCCTGTTCACCTCCGTCGAGCCACCTGCCTAGCACAGCCGCCCTCCCTGACGCCGACCCACCCGGGCACACGCACACTCCGCGATGTCGTACTTCATCCCGCCAGTGAACTACGGCATGGTGGAGGAGGATCTGTACCGCTCGGGACAGCCGAACGAGCTCAATTTCCCGTTCCTCGAGCGCCTGAACCTCAAGACGATCGTGTACCTGGCGCTCGAGGAGCCCAACGCGCAGTTCCAGAGCTTCGTGGAGGAGCAGGAGATCCAGCTCATCTACCTCGGCGGCAACACGCGCATGGAGAGCCGTCGCAAGGCCTGGGAGCCGCTCTCCGAGGAGACCGTGCTCGCCGCGCTCGACATCATCCTCGACCGCGCCAACTACCCGCTCTACATCACGTGCCACTTGGGGCGCGACCGCACCGGTGCGTCTTTGTGTCGTGTCGTGCTGCTAATACCGTGCCTGTCTGTATGAGCTGGACGCTGACCTGTGTGCGGTGTCGTGACTGTGTGTATGGTAGGGGCCGTGGTGGGCTGCCTGCGCAAGATCCAGCAGTGGCACCTGTCGTCGATCTTCGAGGAGTACCGGCGCTTCGCCGGCAGCAAAGTGCGACTGCAGAACGAGCAGTTCATCGAGCTCTTCGACACGGACCTCGTGACGATCCCCGTGGACCCGCCCTCGTGGTTTCGCAAGCACCCGTACATGAAGTGAACGAACGAGTCCATAGTAGATAGAGTAAACAAACGACGCACATTGTATACAGCAAGCAAGCAAAAAGAAAATGGCTCTTGCTGCTTATATTCATCCATCCATCTTCCATGAAGAGCAAGCTGCAGCGCTGGCGCATCGTGAGCCAACCGGGCGTGCCAGAGACTCGCGAGTGGCTTGTGTGGCAAGCGGCCACACAAGGTGCTCAGTCGTGTGGACGTTGATAGCCTCTTGCGCCTAGCTCACTCTGCCTCTTGTCATGCGCAACGCTTAAAAGCCGCCGACCTGCTCGAGCGCGCAATCGATCTGGTCCTGGTCTTCCAGCTCCAACTGTCGCACAGAGAGATAGAAAACGACATCGTCAGCTTCATGGCCATGTAGCTACAACACGACAAGAGCATGAGCAACAGCAGGGAGAACGCACCATCTTTGGCGTCTGGTCGCCGCTGATGCGCGTGCCGTCGAGCAGAAATCGGAGCGCGGTCACGGGCACGCCCTTGCGCTGCGCGTAGGCGCTGAAGATCTTCTCCATCTTGGTGTTTGGCTTCACCTTGAAAAACGTCTCCTCGCCCGACTACAAAGACAGTCGAGTTTGATAGACAAACGCAGCCGCAATATACATTAGAGACTCGCACACGCGTGGAGCTTCATAATGAAGGCAGACTCGTGAGAACGTGATAGAATAGCGATGGGCGTACCTGGTCCTTCACACGGATGGTGATGGCCTCAGCCTTCTTCTTGTCCTCTCCGGCGTTCGCGGCGTCGTTTGGGATTTCGTCCGACATGGTGACTCGTTACACTGCTTCTGTTCACACACCAAAACAACAGAAGTCAGCATTGGCACAGTCATCACGAGCGACGTCGACAGGAAAAAAGCAACCCAAACGCACAAGCGAATGGATGACCGCACACGGAGAGACGCCGAACGGAGCACAGAGGCACAAGGATACGGGCGTAACACCACACATGAGCGTGTCCATATACACCCCGCATGCATGCACGTAGTCCCAGACGCATCCACACCCAGACGCAGACAGACAGTCAGTCACACAAACGCGCGCGCTTTCTTACCTTCGCTCGCTTCTCTCACTGCTGCTGCTGCTGTTTGTGTTGGCTGCTGCGCTTTCGAGGGAGCGCGCTTACGTGTCCCACACCACTTGTTCGTTCGAGATGAGGTGGTCCACATGAACAGTAATGAATGACCGTCACTCATTCAGCACACAGAAGACCTTTCTTATAGAGGGTAGCATGCTGTTGTTTCCCCGAGTCTGAACTGGACCTGTGTGCTCTACCGATCATAAAGAGGTCAAACGCGGCAGCGGCAGATCCCAAAACAACGACAAGAAACAAAAGCGAGATTACGAGAGCGGAGAAATGGTGCGGACGGCGCTGTGCGTGTGGCCGTCTCCAGGGCGGCCTTCCTGTGTGTCTGTTGTATGCGTATGAGTGGAAGCTGACGATCTTGTGTGTCTGTGTCTGTGTGCGTCTGCAGTTGCCTCTGTCGCTGCTGAAGACGGCGCAGGGCCACCCCATGGTACGTTCAATTCATCTCTCCATCCAAGCGAGCGGCTACGAGTTGTCACAGACGCGTCTGAATCGCTCGGGCTTCTTCAAAGGTGATCGAGTGATCGAGTGAGTGACTGAGTGCATGCTATCCCTCTCTCTCTCTATCGCTTTCTTTGCCTGCATGCAGCTGGTGGAGCTGAAGAACGGCGACACGTACAACGGCCACCTGGTGAACTGCGATACGTGGATGAACGTGAACCTGCGCGAAGTGATCTGCACGTCCAAGGTGCGTTCGCATCCATCACGAGCCAAATGCTCTACAGCTACCTGCGATCATGGACACGCTACTATATCTTGCGTTCATGCACCCTAACGCCAGTGGCGGGGGGAGAGCTTTTGTCAATGCGGGGCTAATGCATCGCTGTTGTTTGTGTGCTGTGTGGATAGGATGGCGACCGGTTCTGGAAGATGCCCGAGTGTTATATCCGCGGCAACACGATCAAGTACATCCGCGTCCCGAACGACGTAAGGTTTCTTGAGTCTTCAGCTGTCTTTATAATCATTCCCGTACATCAGCAAGGTCACCAATTTCTCTGTATGTCGTCACGCTCTCCATGCCAGATCCTCGACATGGTACAAGAAGACGACTTCTCCAAGCGAGACCGCCAGTCGAACCGCGGGCGCGGTCGTGGCGGCCGCAGCGGCGTAGGAGGTAGAGGCGGCGACAGCACGCGTGGCGGACGCGGAGGTCGGGGCGGTGGTCGCGGTGGCGAAGGAGGAGGCTACGGTGGTCGCGGCGGATACGGCGGTGGACGTGGCGGTGGTGAGGGCGGCCGAGGCGGGTTCCGTGGCGGACGCGGAGGTGGTCGTGGAGGCGGCGGCCGAGCTCCTGGCGGCCGTGGTGGCGGCCGAGGCGAATAAAGACGCGATAGATAGCAGGCAGACAAGCAGACGGAGCCACATGAAGAGCTTACCGCACACTATGAGCGCGGCCTCTGATGTGAACTCACGCGACTTCAACAGAGTCATTGAAAAATCGATTGAAAAAGATGAATAAAGAGAGAAAGAAAAACAAATGGAGAAAATCAAAAGGAGCAGCTTGTCGTGGTGGTGATGATGAAGGGATCTATTTTTTGAAGTAGCTTGCTTGTTCTTCATCATTCAAATACACCAGCCTCTCTCTCTTTCGTTGCATGTGTGGCGCGTGGCTGCTGGTATTAACTTATCGCGCCTCTTTACCCAACCAGAGCCACTACCATCCGCATCCCATCCCGCTCGCCTTGTCCGCTCATAGCTCTCTTGTTCTAGGCGCCACCGCTGGGACCCTGCGGGTTGTTCTTGGTCAGATACGCGGCTAACCACTCGATCGGGTTGGCCGGGCGCTCCTTCACGAGCGCCGACATACCCTGCAGCAGGATCGGCACGACCGTCTGGTCCAGGTACGCGCGGATAGGAAGCCCCTGCACCTCGACCTTGGTCTGCGCCTGCTCGGACGCCTTCTTCGCGCTCTTGGCCTGGCTCTCGTCGTCGCCACGACCATCGGCGCCGCCTTCCTTTACATCCGCAGCGGCTGCTGAGTCGCCGGCCGAGTCGCTCTCGTCCGCGCCCTTGCTCCCTGCCGACTCCTCATCTGCGACGTCCTATACGACAAACGCGCGCGCACACACACACACACACATACACGTTCGTTAACGTTAGCCACATGCCGTAACGGCAATCCCACCAATAACGGTGACTGTTATCAAGCCGCACGTGCTGCCGTTCGCTCGTTACCTTGCTGTCCGGCGCCTCTTTGGTTTCGGCGTCCACTGGCACTTCCGCCTCGAGATCTACAGCACCAACACAGCAATGGACGTGAGCACAATGGGCAGAGACACACAGCCATACGCCCACAAGCAGACAGAACGCCCATTAACGCGCATGGAGACACAGATACAGAGAGAGAGAGAGAGAGAGAGAGAGGCATGCAGACGCACCGGTGGGTTCGACGTCGGCCATTGCGTTCGCTTTCGCTCCAGAAGATCAGGAAATGACTCTTGCGGCCGACTTGCTGCTGGCTGTTGTTTTGTTTGTGAAGGCACCAAAAGGCCGCCCGCCAAAAAGGAGAAACCGCCTCAGAAAAGCGAAACTTTCCCGACCCAAAAGCGTGAATCTATTTTGGGATTAGCCACATTTTGGATAAGCGGTCGTTCATTGTATTTCCCTCTTCATTGTTGGTGCGCAATTTTTGATGCGCAATTTTTGATGCGCAATTTTTTGTGATAGCACTTTTCGATTGTTCACGAGGTGGTTTGACCTCCGAGGCCATCCGGACCACCGAACACCTCGCGGCAGTCATCGGGTGTTGGTCCGACTGGTAGCGCGAGACGCCGAAGTCCGTGAGCTTCGCTTGCATCTCGCCACTCAGCAGCACGTTGCGTGACTTGAGGTCGCGATGCACCAGCGGCGGCCTCGGGAGACTCGAAGCCGCAGATGGCTCGGAAGTGTCCAAAGAAGGTCGCCGAGCTGGCGAATCGCTGCTTTGTGCTGAGCCCAAGCGACTGCGGTGGAGGTGGCGTATGCGCTGCGGACTTTCAAGAAGTCGCTGAAGAGCTTCTGCGTCTGGTGCTGAAGGCGGTTCTGTTTGTTTATTGCGCCACCATTGTTTGCTCATAAAGCCAAAGAAAAGCTCATTTGTATGAATATCTCTTTTGAGAAACCATTTCCAGTTCGTATATCTCTGGAATACAAAGTTTTGTGTCTTCCTGGAGGCATCGTCCACAAAATATACCTCAAGTAAAGTTGAGAAGACAATTGGAGCACACCTAGATATCGCTCCCGCTACTGCTCAGTCGCTTCTTGAGCGTGCGCAACACAAAGGCAACCTCCACCGCAGCAGGTCGATCCTCTGGACGCAGTGATAGGCACAGATCCGCCAACTTGGCGATCTTCGGAGGGCACGACTTGAGAAATTTCGGACGGAGCTTCCCGGTGGAGACGAGATCCATGATCGCGACGTCCACCAGTCTGTTTCCGTCCTTGCCGCGAGTGTCCTCGTAGGGAAGCTTGTGCGAGTCCAGTTCGGAAAGCACGACGCCGAATGAGAACACGTCTGCGGGTGGGCCGTAGTCACTGCGGCCACTGATCACCTCTGGTGCGAGCCATTTTGCTGTCCCCACACCCGCCGTCATCGTATTCTGCTCCGACTGGTAGCGCGAGACGCCGAAATCCGTCAACTTGGCTTGCATATTTTCGGAAAGCAGCACATTGCGCGACTTGAGGTCGCGATGCACCAGTGGCGGGTTGAACGAGTGCACGTACACCAAGGCTTCGACAATGTCGATCGCGAACTGGATCTTCTCGAGCGTCCACGAACGAGGCGTCTTCTCATTCTCAAGGTAGGTTCGCAAATCGCCGTTCTCCATGTACTCGAAGAGCGCCTGCAGATCAGCTTCCTGGGTCCACGCAGCGCCGATGAACTTTACAATGCTCGGATGCTTCAGAGTCGAGACGAGCTTGATCTCCTCAATGAGCATCTGGGTTCCCCTGCGGCTGACCTCACGGAGCCGCTTGGACGCGAGTCTTTCAGGCTTGGTGTACTGAACGAGCCAGACGTCGCAGAAAGCTCCCTGGCCGATCTTCGCGACATCTTGGATCTCCGCTGCGTTGACTTTGACCGCAAGCAAGTCTGGGTCGTTCCAGAGCGACAGGTACGCGCCGTTGTCGACTGACGAAGTCTCGGTATCAGTTTCGGAGATGGATGTGGTCAGCGTCTTCTTGTGGCCTGGCTTGTGGCTCTTCAAGTACACAAATGCAGCGATCAGAGCCACCGCCAGGACACCCGCGAGACAGATGAGCACGGCCAGCGTTGTCTTGGCAGTGCTCGAAGAAGACTGGGTATCAGCATTCAGCGGGATGACATCGGTGGCGGTCTGGGAATCCTTGTCGGTCTTAGCAGGAGCGACGGTACCAGCAGTTGTTGTGTTCGAGCCACTGCCACTCGTGGTGGTCTTTGAAGTCGTCGACACAGCTGCGAGTCGAGGTCCGTTGATCATAGTGGTGTTCACGGCCCCGCCGGTGATGCACACCGTGTAGGTCAGCACGGTGGTTTTCTGGGAGCCGTCGCAGTTGGTGCTGAAGGAACTCTTGTCGATGGAGAATTTGTCGAGCGTGTTGATGAAATTCGCCTGCTCGTTCGTTAGCGTCACATTCTTCAGCTGCGTGTTGCCTCCCAGATACCTGTGCATTCATTCGGTCGCATATGAGTAAACTAGAATGTAGCAAGCTTCACCTCCTGTAGACAGCACGTACAGCTCCCGGAGTGTCGAGTGCTTGAAAATGGCTGGCGGGATCACTCGAAAGAGGTTTTGCTCCAGGTTCCTGTCACGATCACCGCACCACACGGAGAGGATCGATTCTAGTTGCCCTAGAGTCCAAAATACCAAAGTGGAAAGCAAATACGTACAGATAGAAGAGGTTGGGGAAGTAGACGTCGAAGGCAACCAGGAAGTTGCCGAACATTCCGCTGACAAACCACGAAATCAGCTACAGAGCTAGGAGAAACCGTGTGTGCAAGCAGACCCGAGACAGATATAGTTGGACGGGAGGGATACGTACAATGTAAGGACGGTGTCCACGACGTGTTCTTGCGTGAACTCAAAGATCTTGTTTCCCGAGAGGTGCCTGTTATCAACAACAAAAATGACACCCGACAATGTCAGCATCAGACAGACAGAGGATACTACGTACACATCCTAAATGCGCGGAAGCAGAATGTAAACGTACAGAGTCTGCAGCTTCGTGTGGTTGGGGACGATCGCCGGGACCTCATTGAGGCTGTTGTACGCGAGGTCGCTGTATTAAATGACAAGAAAAGAGAAGGCGATTAGCGCGAGGAGAAGCGAACGCTTTTTGTTTACAGCCAAGATCATCGCACTCATCGTCGTACAGATACGTGAGCTTCGGGTAATATGCTGTGAACGACGAAATGCTGTTTATGTCCAGCTTTCTGAAGAGGACCACCGGCGCAGACAAGTGCAGATGTCATAAGTTAGGATCCAGCAAGCGCCACATAGAAATAACTGATGACACGTCAGCATCGAAATTCGGCCACGTACATGATCGTGAGCTGGCTCATGACGTGGCTCTGGTTCACTTCGGTGATGTAGTTGTAGCTCATGGCCCTGTCAATATACCCACCACGTTAGTACACAACACACAGTCAGTCCTCAAACTTGCAAACCTACCAACGTCAAACGGTTTCTTAAAAAGAGCTACTGTAATCTACGCACAGGGTCGCGAGGTTCTTGTACCCCAGGACCTGTAGCGGGAACGTCGTGAGCTTGAGGTTGACGAGCCTCAGAATCTGGATGCGCGGCGGGAAGTTCTTCGTGAGCGTGTCGATCTTGGGCGCCAGGTTGAGGTTCGCGAGGTGCAGGAACGTCAGCTGCGTGTCGTCGGATAGAAAATCGTCGGCGAACTCGACATTTGCCACGTGGCCCTTCTCGCTCTTTGTCAGCGAGCTGCCGCCTCGGATGGTGCTGTTCAAACGCAAACATAGGCGGTAAAAAAACATACGTGCAAAGATAATGTAACAGTGAGCATGGGTACCGAACCTACACGTCGGTCGTGGAAATGGGCAGCTTGGCCGCGGCGAACTTGGTGAGCGCGCTGTTGTTCTTGTGCGCCGTGGTTTGCGTGTCACCGACGGTCGCGTCGTACGGGACGAGGAACAGGAAATACTTGTACGCGCTGGGGCTTACGCTATCGATCGTGAAGCACTCGAGGTCGCAGGACGACGTCGCCGCAGACTTGAGCAAGCACGGCTCGTAGGACTCGCAGGCGCTGCCGCAGTCGAACGAGAGCGTCTTGGCCGGCACGGCGCACGTGCCGTCGGCTTGGGCTGTGGAGAACACCACAGCTAACGCCGCGCCGAGCGCCACGACGCTCACCGACAGTAGACCGAGCGCGCGCATGGCTTTATACTGTCGTTAACGATTGACCGGTCACTCGCGCGGCTCTTGTGAAAATGGCGAGACGCTGCTGTCCTGCGCATGCGACACAGTGGGACTTCACACCTGGGGCCGTGACGGCGGTGAGCTGCTTAAAGTCTGTGGCCACAGCCACGCACGCAGAGCGCAGCCGCCAATCGACAAGCATCTTGAGGCGGAATGAACCCATGGCAAAGTGATTTGCCACAAACGCGTCAAGCCAGGACAGTCCATGGGTGCATGACAGGAGCGCTTGACGTCTTTTCACATACAAACTTCGAGCTTGAATTCCTCGTTTTTATTACAAAGATAGGATGAAAAGCACAAAACATATTCAAGCACGAAAACGGCAGCTCATTGCCAGCCTCAAGTAAGGTTTTAGTGTGGTCCACGTGGGTTGAGCTCCCTGATGAATTGCAAACCAAGAACTGCATGAAATAAAGCAACCAAAGTTTCATTCACGTTTGGAGACCAGTTATGTGCGACGCGAACCAACCGCCAAACGAAAAGTGGAGAAAGAGCAGCAGCCAATATGCGTGCGGCAGGCGATGTGATGGCGAGCCTCGCAGCGACGACGTGTGCGGTGGTGGCAATATGCGGGAGCAACAAGCGGCACGCTGACGCCGATTGTCGTAGCGAGTGATGTGGCTTCAAGCGAAGGAACAGTGAGCGTTGTTGTGGCGATTGATGCGGATGAGAGTGACGCGGTTGAGAGCATTGTGGTGGCGAGTGATGCTGCTGCGGGGATTGCGTTGGTAAGCGTTGCGTCTGCGAACGAAGTTGCTGCACCCGACGTGGTGATGACGGTCGATGCGTCCACGAGTGAAACAGCGGCGCGCGACGTAGTGGGGACGAGCGAAGCAGTGCCAACGAAAGACGTTGAGATGACGCCGCCTGCGCGCAAGTTGGGTAACGCGGAAATAGACAGCGTCGCGGCAAATAAGACGCGTGAGTCGATGTCGCGGAGTGACAAAAAGACGACACCCGATGAAGAGGATGCCACCTTGGAAAAGGTTCCGAGCGAAAGGAGCAGCCTGCACGAGATGTGCGACGATATGTGCGACACCTCTAGGAGTTCTCAAGCAGGTATGCCTGGCGCACCCGCTCTTCCCGCCGTAGTCACCGTCTACAGGCTCGCGCACAGACATCGCCTTCAGACGTCGACCTTCTCCAGCTTGTGGGCAAGGCCGGGAGAGTCCACGACAACAGTCTCTCGCAGCACCATCGCAATACCGCGCGGAAGATTTACGACTCGATTCGTGACAGATGACGAAGTAGCGCCAAGCGGAGGCAGAGGCAGCACGTCGCGAGCTGGAACAGATTTGTCAAAGCGAAATGAAGTAGCCAGCTCAAGTGCGAACGAATCCAGTGGCAATTGTGATGACGAAAGCGACGAGAGTTTGGACACTTCAGTCACGTCTAGATCTCGTCCATGTTTCGTCCATGTTTTGGCTAAGCCGATCGCTGTCACGCAGTCAGCTGTGTACCTTGAAGATTGGAGAGCATGGCCAACCTTTCTGGACGCATAACAAGAAAGCGCGGTGCAAG